>UXGD01002447.1:0-26051 GCA_900474315.1 Torymus auratus | reverse complement strand
GGCAAGCTCACCGTTGGCGCTCAGCCAACCTTCGTGCGCTGTCTAGCTCGAGACCGAGCTAACACGCCTGCATCAGTTTTGGGAGTTTTGTTGATCAGGAGTATATGAACTTTAGAGTTAATGGGTTTAGGCGTTTATGGGTTTTGGAGTATTTTATGAGTTTAGAGGATTATGGCTCTTGGGATTAAAGTGTTTTGGGATTCATGGAGTTCAGGATTGAGGTATTGGGGTTTTAGGTTTTAGAATAAGTTTTGAGGTTCATGAGTTTTGGGGTTTTTGATATATAATAAGATTTACGCGTTTTTGTGGGCTTTGTGGTTTATGGATTTTGAGGTTTTGGAGTTAATGAGTTTTGTGGTTTCGGAGTCTTGGCGATTATGGATTTTTGTGGTTGAGGGATTTTGGGATTCATGGAATTTAGGGTTGAGGGTTTTTGGGGTATTGGATCAGTTTTGCGGTTTATGAGTTTTGGTGTTTATGTGGTTGCGCTATGGGCTTTATGGTTTATAGGTTCTGAGATTTTGGAGTTTAGAGGTTTGGGAGTTTATGGGCTTTAAAGATTATGCATTTTTAGGATTGTGGGTTTCGTAGCTCATGGGTCCAAGTATTTAAGGGTATCAAGGGCCTACGTTCTTAGTGTTTCATAAACTTAAAAGCCCATGTGTATGGTGCTGATACTGCTCATACTTTCTGGCTCTGTGAATTTAACATTTTATGGAAGTCTAATTTTGCGCAGTGATCCGTTAAAATACAATTTCTAATGGGTAGAATTAAAAAAAATGTCATGTTTTGTCCAAGCGTGCCTCGCTGATTAGTTCAAAATTTTCCTACTTCAAAAACATCATAACATAATTAAAAAAAAAGTATACAATCGTATAGCACACGAATGTGATGATCGCGGATTCTTGTTATAATAATTGCTGATTTGGATATAAAATTGTATAAGATGATCGTCACTTTTACGTTATTACACGCGTCAGTTTTTAAAAATATTGCATTATTATATAAAATTATTGAACATTTTGATTATTGAAAATGCGGTGATCTTGCATACTTTGTACGATAACAAATCGTTAGCAACTTAATTTTCAATATCACAAAGTAAATTTCGCGCGAACAAAGAGAAATGCGGTTCGAGTTGGGGGGTCAATATTATAGAGTTCGCTTCTACATCTCGTTTCCGGTCCATCCATCTACCAAGATCAAAAGATCCATCTTTATAAAAGATCCAACGTGATTAAATACTTCATGGTATTTGTTTTTTCAGTTTAAATGAAATACATATAGGATCAAATGTAAAGACAAACTCAATTTTATTATATTTTCATTCAGACAATCATTTGTACTTTTCATTTTACGGATTATAAATTCAATAAAGAATAAAAAATCAATAAATAATTGGTATTACTTTGTTTTTAAAAGGTGATGTTATATCGACATAATTTTCAAACGAGTACATCTCATGCAAATACCAATAGAATCATCCAAAAAAATCTGTATTAACAAATGCGGATATAAAATATCGTATTAAGAAATTTTTAATGTTCTAATAGCGATATAGAAGTAGGTATAACACAAAAGGATTTTAGGATAAAACATATTATCGTAAACTATAATATATATATATATAATGTTATCATTTCTTTGACATTTTAAATAAGGCAATGTGATAAAATATTAGTTTTCTATTATAATATATTATAATATTTATACTTAAACGTGTTTAGAAGATAATTTGAAAGATTGAATTTGCGAAATTTCCCGCGCTTAACAACAAATCAAATCATCAGCTGTTTTCGCGAACTATAATCGCGTCAACGTTTATTTATTGATCCTAATCGAATCTTTCCTTCGTCAATTTTTTAAACTCGTATAGATTTTTTAAATATTACGAAACAAAATTTGTTATTTATTATTTTAAATAAAAAATTGAAATACAGTATACACAAATAAAAAGGAATAGTATAGATTTTATCTTCAATATCTATGATTTAGCACAAAATTATGTTATTTATTAGGTACCTATACAATAAAGAAAAAAGATTTTTAATGAGAAGACATTAAATGCATTGAAGGTTTGAATTTATGTGATAACTATTTGTATATTACTATACATAGTATATATCAATCAAGTTATTTTCATATACTACTTATCAGAAGGAATGTTGTAATGAATCTTTGATCTGTATATTTCAAAAATAAAATAGAAAAATATTTCATTTCTCAAATCACTTGTTGCATTCTATGTGTGAGTTTTAATTACATTATTTTATTTTAATTAATTCAATTTTTCATCAGATACTCAAAAAAAAATACTTCTAGATCACTATAATGGAAGAACCATCAAATAAACAAGGTGTAATAAGTGCTGAGTATGCTCTTAACGATGCATTAGATAATATTTGCAAATATTTAAAGATAAAAGATTTAATCACATTATCTTTAGTTTGCAAGTAAGTAGCAAAATGTGTAGTATGTTATATACTTGTAAATCTCTACAGATAAATTATTATAATTATATAAATTTTTTATTGTTTTAGATCATGGTATACAACAGCAATGCAAGAAATAAGGAAAAGGGGTCCTGAACGAGTTTTGATACCGCACATACTTAGTGAAGATATTACAAATATTAATTCAAATTTTCATGTAGGTAATATATTAAATGCAAAACCTTATATCGCTCTATTATTTGTTGGACCAAGTTTGAGAGAAAGAGATAACAAAAATTTGGAGTCTCAAAGTAATAATACTTCTAGTAAATAAATTTTTTCATTAAATATATAAAAATAATTTTACCTTTTTTGATTAAGTTTTAGCCATTTATAAAAAGTATTTTCCCCATTATTTGGTAACAGTTGGTGTTGATGAGTGTATGATGGATGAGAATACAATAATAAGCTGCCCAGGATTATTAGGTGCTCCTAACGGCATTCTTGGATTATTTCTACCATTATACAGAGATTTAAAAATAAAAGTAGCGAGTTGTCTAAATGATAGAAGCTCAAATGCAGCAGAAATGATTGTTAATAAATTATTACCTGAAAGTAAAGAAACAAAATCAACTTTAATTTTATTTTCCAATCCTCGTGAAGGATATTCTATTGCTAATCAAACGATAAAGTTAATAAAAAAAAAGTAAGAAATTTTTAATGATTTTTAGTTGAATTTTCTATTACTTTTATGCTTATCCTGTTATAAGGGAAATGGTTTTATTTCAGATTCGTTAAAAAAATGTATACATTATGGGGTGGAATTTTTGATGATGATTTAAAAGCTACTAACCATAAAACAATAGATCCACTTAACTCGCAAACAAAAGCTATATTTGCTTTGAGTATATCTGGATCTAGTATTGAATCATGGTCAATTGTAGTTGATTGCTGTACAAAGAAAAGTGAAATCAATCAAAAGTTATTAAATTTAAGAGAACAGCTAAACTTAAGACGATATACAATAGGCTTAGCTTGTGGCCCGCGATATGTTGACGATCTAAACAAAAGTATCAATGAAGATATGTATCGTAACAGTCATGAATTGATGAATACTGTGAAACAAATTTTTCAATACATTCCTTTCATTGGTATATTCAATTTTGGATACCATAATCATTTTGGAGTTGATTCAATAAGTGATGGTAAGCTAATATAATTGAATTGATTTAATTTGTTTACTATTCAACTGATTATGCAATTTTCTTAATTATAGATTGCAATCAAGAACTTGCTTCTAAAATGTCTATGGCTTTAATGATACTAACATATGATTAATATGAGATATCATTCTAAACCTGCAATTCTGTTAATGAATTGCCATATTGTGCATATGTGAAAAATGTCAATAATTTAATAAAAATAATCATATTTATTAATATCCATACTTCTATGCATGTAGTGTATGATTTATATTAATCAAGTCACAGATGTAAAATAATTCTTCTCTATAGTACAAATCGGCAAAAATTTGTAACTATACTAGCAAGATTCAAACGGGCTTCGTGTGTTATATTTTTTGTTATAGTTATGAACTTTACTTTTCACTATGGTTTTGTTTTAATTAGTTTAAATGATAAGATAATTAGATACCTGTTTCAAGCAAAATATCAAATGTTTTTATTCTATTTTAATTATTTAGTAAGTAGTTCCATAAATATTTGAGTTTAAAAATTCAAATCTCACACATTTGCAAGCAGTAGTATTGGTAGTAGTTTTTTAGTGGCCGTGGTTCTCAACTGAGACACGTACCGATATGCCATATCATGTACGTGTTTATACTCCAAGGGAGTGAGTTTGTTTGCGAAGCCTATAGATAGTTGAAGGATGCTACCGCCCCAACTACTGGACGTACAGTTTCAATAGTGGAATCCGAATCACCAAAGCCACGGTGAAAGTAACCACATGAAAAATTCGTGTTTCAGTGGTGCCGGCTACTTTTTCACGGGAGCGGGAATCCAACCCGGGACCTTTACGTCCCGAGTCCGACGGGCTACCGCTGAGCCACCGTGGCTCTCGCTCCATTTAGATACATAAACTTTTGCTCCGCTCCGAGAGCTGTTCAGCGTTGGTCCAGTTCGGTTTCCGACCCTGATTTTTTTTTCTTGTAATTAAAAATATTTTATCTCAAAAGAAACGGATGTTGGAATGTAGATTGTTTTTTATTTGTTACTTTTTCTCATTATTTTTGTACCAACAGTTTATCCAATCATTATGAAAGAGATGTAAATGAGTTTTTAAAAGTTACAAACCAATTCAACTAATAAAAAGTCTGATTAGAAATCTGTCATGGTACCAATATTCCTTTAAAATTAAATAAAAGAAAGTATTAAATATTATTATAAAATATAATTGATTTATAGTTTTGAATGGTTTTAGAGTTTGTACAATGAAATTTTATGAAAAACTATTTTATTTAAAACTGTCAGTGTTCCATTTTTTTATCATTCGATTTTCAGAAAAGTTTCAATGACCTTTTTTTTTAAATTTATCTTTGAAAATTCCTACTCTTTGAAATAATAAGTTTTAATTTCCTGTCTGATTAAACTGATTGAAAATTAGAATGTGACAATAAGTATATTAATAGAAATTTTATACAAAATTATTTCTAATTTGATTTTAGTCAATATCATATTTATATAATTTAATTTGAAAGACCTTTTTTAATAATGGTTATAAATTCCCCTAATGATATCACAGTATATATTTAACAGATTTAATGTTGCATGGCCTATATTTAGGACCCAGATTTTTATAAAAAATTATATTTTGAATCATATATTCAAAAATTATATTTAGTAGCAATAAAAATGTATAATTAATATTTCTTCATAAGTATTTTCTTATTATATAAGTGTAAACTATTATTACGGAACCATCATCCTGGCACTATGATAAAAGAAAATATTACAATGTAAATTTAAAAAATTTCAAATATGCTATTATATACTTGATTTTTTTTTATTTAATTAAAATTTAAACAAAATTTGACTTTAACATTCAAATGATAAGTGGCCAATCATAAAAATGGTTCAATATTGATTTCAAGTGATGTGCAAGGCATAGTTAAACCAAATTTAGTAAGTACTTTAGGATGTAGAGTTCCAATTTTACCAACTACTTTTCCGTATGCTACTATTTCACCACAACGATTAGGGAAAAATGTTGCATCTGAAAATATAAAATTAAAACCATTAACTATTGTTTAAATATTATACAAAAGATGTTAAACAATAACATCAGAATACTATAACACTATTATAAATTATTAACAAATTTACCAACCTTCTAATGGTCTGAGATGATAACCTTTATCATCTCTATTGCAATGCCATGCAACTTCAAGAATCTGCATGATTCTATCAAGAACACCATGAACAAATTCAAAGCTTGCTATTTTATAATAATACACAACACATAAACGCCTTTCATTTCGAGCTCCTACTTCTGCTTTAGGGTCTTTCAGTATAACATCTGATATTTCAAACAATTTTATAGGAAGTGGCATTTTACGGTTTGCTGCAATTGTCTTTAAAAGACCTGGTAGAAGAGTGGTTCTTCCAACCTATACAATTTATAATCACACATGACATTTTTTTAGAACAATATAAATATATTAAAATTGTTACCTGGAATTCTGCCGTTTTAGGATTTGAAATATGAACTGCCGGCAAGTTTTTAATATCGTGACCAAGTTTATCAGCAATATCCTCTCGAGAACACTAAATATTCAATTTGTAGATTATTATTAAAACTATATATTAAGTACTGTATTTATAAAATATACTTACTAATGAAAAAGTTAAAGCCTCTGTGAAGCCAGTCATGGCTACAGCTACTCGTAATTGATCAGTAAGTTTGTTAAGAGGGAACTGCAACACAAAGTAATATTTTGAAATTTAAGGTATAAATTAAACAAATCAAAATTAAAAAAAAAAAACATGAATTATTAACTTCTTTTCCAATATTAGAAATTTTAGGCAATGTTTTTTCAATATTATTATAACCATAACCAATAGCAACGTCTTCATAAATATCACATGGATGAATAATATCATGTCTTGTTGGGGAAATTTGTACATGCAATTCATCTTCTCCTTTGACTTCAGTCTTCAATGACATTTTTGTAAGAAGTTTTGCAACTTCTTCAGGTGTTTGACTAAAGGAGAAATAAGTAATACAAAGTTTAGATAGTAATATATAATGGATTTTTACATTTGGCTACACAAGATAAATAAATATTACCAATTAAAATCACTTACTTAACTCCAATATAATTTGTTGCACGTTTGCTGCTGATTATTTCTGATCGATATTTTAAATCTGGACTATTCAATTTTTTATTATCTGGATAAATTACTTCAACCATTTCTATTTCATGCTTAGTAGAACAATATTCACTAAAAGCACAAACTAAAGTATCAACTGCAATTTTTGCCTTGAAACAAAAGTATTTAAAGTATTATTAGAATAAATAAAAATGGGATTGAAATTTGCAATGCTGGAGTGCAACGAAATAAAAAAATAGTTCATTTTAGTTTACGCTTATACTAAATAATATTGATTTTGCATGTAGATTTAATGATTTATAGTATAAAATAACTTTAAAACAAAGCATTAGATAAAATTTCCATTGTTCAATAACTATAATCAATCGCAAAAAATTATTTTTTGCATTCCAACGATGCAAACTTTAGACCCATAAATAAAAGTTTTCCTGTACATATTGAAAACTCACCTTTGTAAGATCCATTGCAGTACATTCAATAAGAATATTTTTAGTATTCAAAGTTATCTTTGAATGGTCCCCATTAATAATTGGGGGAAGCGATAATACAACACCATTTTTATCATAGATTATAGGATAAACAGGACTATCTTTAATGATAGGTAAATACTGCTTCAATTGTGCATGATGCTATAATAGAAAGTAAGTTTGGTCCTTAGTAAGTATTTAAAATATAAGTGTAATGATTAAAGTTCTTTCAAAATATTTCTTATACCGCATATAAGGCCATTATCTCTTCCCCACTATATTCTTTATCTTGATTTAATGGCTGGAATCGAATCTCTTTTGGTGGTTTTGCATCATAAATAAATGGTCCTTCAATAGTATCCAAATCATGAGTTCCTATTGATACTAACGTTCGTTTTCTACCAATGTTTTGATGGAGTTTGTCTTGAAGATCAATAAAACTATCATAAGCACTTTGAGTCATAGTAATGTTTCTTAAAATAGCAGCTACAAGGTGAGGTCTAACTTGTGAACACTAGGTGAAACTCACAAGAATTAATTAAATACCAATATCAAGTAATCTTATTATTAAAATTTTTCAGACTTTTACTTACTGCATTTTTTATTTCTATTCTTTGCATATTTTTTGGTTTTACAGCTTTATAGCTAGGAATAGGTATTCTGCAAATAGAAATTTAATTAATAAAGAACAGAAAAAATAATTGAACAATACTATTAGTGTACAAAAAACTTACTTTTCTAGGAATACTAAAAGACCAACTACAAGACCCTCCAGACACAATAAATCATATCGATTAGCTGGAATATCAATTTTGTAAAGTATTTCATCAGATGCTCCGTGAACTTGCTCTATACCTTGCTCTTTGGCTATCATTTGTTGTTCTGTTGTCTAAAATTAAAAAAATGTCATTTCAAACAATTATTTTTAAAACAAATAATAAACATAATATAAAATCTGTCATTGAAGTAATTTAGGTACTGTTTTAAAATTTATACTTTTTCATATAACATGTAAATGAACTTACAACTTCATCAAGTTCAAGTCCAAAAGCAAAACATAACTTCTGGAATTGTTCATCTGCTGTAAAAAATAATGAGTACAAATTATTAAACTGAAAAAAATTTGATTACCATACAGGCGCAATATTTTAAATAAATTACTTCGGTGACAGTGACCAAAGTAATAGAAAATTCAAATTTTCCACTTACTGTAAGTTTTTCCAAGAGATTTAAATAGCAAATCTCGTTTTACGCTAACCGTAGGCATTATTAATTAGCAATTAAAAAATTTCTACAAAAACATATGATGATTTACCGTACGCTTTTTTCAGGTTAAGTACGATTTACCGAACTTTTACCGTGTGCAATGTGCGTACTTATCGGCGAAGGAACTACAATTCAGCACAGGCACACGCGGCGGACGAAGGTATATAAATATAATACGATACGACCATACGAGTCGGCCAGAATCTATAGGTAATACATTGCGGTCAGTACTCTAAACGAAAAGTAATTATTATAGGGTGAGAATTAAAATGTATGATTACGGAATTCAGATTTACAGTCATTTCAATAATTTTAATTAATATATCCTCCTTAATTAATTATTATTATTATTTAAAATTTTTAATTTTCGTTATCTTATGATTACTTTTTATATAAATGTATTTTTGATAGCTCGAATGGTGTTGGTGGGTATACCTACCTAACATAGTAACATTGCATTGTATACGGATTTACGGAAAAACCAGAAAACGTTAACAAACGGGTTTTACACTGTAATATAATGTAAGGTATTATAGTAAAAAGTTATTTATATTAATTTTCCCAAATATTAAAACGTATAAAAAATTTTATAAAATTTTTCGGTTTTAAACAATTTTTATATGAAAAAAATCTTTTTAATAAATATTTAGTATAACATCGTAACAAACTGGTGACTTAAGGGCTTTCTGTTTTGTGATTTCTTATTTTTATCATGTATTCAGTATTTTGATGGGTTTTACACGCTGTTCAAGCATCTAAAATCGGACACCAGTAGGGCGCTGCCTGTAAGTCTTAACAAGGCGGGGATACTGTACTCCGTAAAAGTAATTTATACCATGTATTTTTTATTGAAAAATGAGCTATAAATTTTTAAACATGCATTAAATAATGTATGCGACTTTAAAGTTTTATACAATATAGTTACAATTTAATTTACTCATGTGTATGACTCATCAAATTTATTTAAACACCCACATCATGTATACTCACTTAATATAATTACGGCTCTCTCAAACATTTGTTGAAAAATAATTTCACTGACAAAAATCAGCTAAAAGGATTGATAATGATGAAGAAACAAATGTCGATTCTTTAAAAAGTTCTAAACAAATATAAAAAGTCTAAAATAAATGTGAAAAAAACGATCTAAGGTTTTGTGTTTATGTAAAACGATTTTTGTTTTTCTTTCATTTATTATAACTTCCTATAGGGAATAAACATTTCTTAACAAATGGAAGCTTAAATTAATCTATCTACCTTTACAATAATCTTAGTTTATTTCTAGATAACACTGATATTTGCAAATTAAAGTTATGAATAAAGTATATTCTATTATATCTCGAAAAAATTGGCAAATGGAAACTGTTTAAATAATGTTCAAACTGTTTAAGTAATGTTCATGTTTAAATAAGTATTGTAAGTCGAATCTCAAAGTTGTCAAAAATGTGCTGAGTACAATACTCTTGTTGGTTTGAATCTCGTTTGGAACCATATAACGGAGACTTGAACATGCATAAAATCAAAAAGCCCGCGCATGCCGCGCAGAACACACAGCACAGCGCATTTATGGACACTCCCTTATGCCCAATGCATTTACAACTCGTAGACTTCCCCTCTGATAGGTTGCGCTTAAAAAACAACCAATCCGCTGGAAAGTCTACAAGAAGTAAACTTATGCGGCATACGGCATAAAAGGCATCCGGCATGCAAGGTAGATTGGCGCAGTCACTGCATCTGCTTGCTGGCTTGCTGCAGCACATCTCCTGCACACAAATACCGCGACAACGCGCCTCTGCAAACTGAGGACTCATCTTAAAGTATTCAAGTATTCCAGGGCAAAGGAGAGTGGGTAAAAGTGTGCATGCATAGGAAATTGGACAGTCGCTGATGATCTCGCGTACAGTGACTGAGCGGGAGCGAGAATAGCGACGCAAGGAGAGAAGAAAGATAATTCTCCGTGTCGCGCTGCGGTGCCCGCAAGCTCCACTCGGGTACTCGCATTCGCCAAGCTTGTCGCAGCTCTGCCCTCAGCCTCCTCAGGTGCATGCAGACTGCAGTAGAATAGTTCGTAGCTCGCTGCATCGTGGGAGTGCGTACACTGCGTGTACCATTTTCTGGGCCTCGCAGCGCGCGCTCACACACACCTGACACTGACACAAAGCGCGTAACGGCGCAAATTGCAGCGCGGCAGTTCATACATAGCTAAGTATAGTGGAGAAGAGAGAAAGAGGAAGAAGGAAGCGAGAAGCAGCGAAGCAGAAGCCAAAAGAGGCATGCGGCTGCTGGTCGTCAGCGGCGGCGACGGCTACTCGCAACTTATTCATTGACGCACGTAATAAGTACCGAATAGTCGCTGGCAGCGCGGCACAGCCGCACAGCGCACAATAAAGTAGAAGAGAAGCCTGCGCGCGCCGACTGTGTATCGTCGCATTATCAGCGGCGGCTGAGTACTGCTCTTGCAGAACACGCGTCTTCAATTTTCCCTCCGGCGCGATGACGGAGAAGAAAGCCAAGAGGCTGTCCAGCGACACGGAGAGCAAGCCTGACGAGGACGGCCGGGCCGGCAATTACGGGGACTGGATCTGCCCTGATTCCGAGTGCGTACTGCAGTCCTCGAAATAATTGCATGCGCCTATTTCTCCTTTCTTTCATTCTCGCACTCTCCTCTTTCTTCCTACAAGTACAATCTTCTCATCTCTCTCCCTTTTTTATAAATGCATTACGCTCTATCTCTCTTTGGATTTTCATCGATCGGTCTCGTGTCTCCCTCTCTCTCTCTTTTTCTTTTTGCTCACACTATATATATATATAAATATGTACACCTATATATATGGGTACTTAGTGTTTTGAAAAGCCTTCGATGCGTTCATGCTTTGGAAAGCGCGTAGCAAACTTTGTCGACATGCTTACATATGCGTAAGCAACGTACGACTTCAAAAAGTATGCTTTGCGGGCACTTTTCACGCCAGAATTCATGTTTTCCGCATTGCGGTTGTTTCTTTTTTGTAGGTTAATCAACTGGCTTCACGCATTCTTAATTTTTCTACCTTGTTTCTTGTCCAACAATTAATAGTGAATATTCTATAAAAAGTCATCTAGTTACTATTTCGATCCCAAATAATTTAGAAACTTGTATTTTTTCATAAGAACTTATCTGAAAGCTAACAATTTATAAAAAGTTTAATGAAAATCAAAATCATTATTATAGAAACACTACAATTTTTTACAGTACTCATAAGCCACCATCCCTTTGTTTGTTCCAGGTGTGGCAATGTGAACTTTGCAAAGCGCAGTTCTTGTAATCGTTGTGGTAAAGGTAATAAAGATGTTTATATTATGTCTTTTTTCGATGAAAGAGAAAAGAGTATGATTCATTTTACCCATTCTCAGACCGAGGGGAATGTCCCAAAAAGAAGAAGCTTGGTCAAGAGATTGGGAAAGCTGCTGCTGAAAAGAGTCGAGGCCTATTCAGGTAAATAAAAAATCTACATATGTATCAAATTTAAGGAAAATTGTTCATTGGTACTTCAAAATAATTTTTTCTAATCAATAAAGTAAATGAAAATTAAAAGAAATATCGTAAATATTGCCTTTACGAACAAGTCATAAGTAAATTTTCTATTTCTTTAAATTTCTTTCTATTAAGCAAAAAATACATTTCATGATGAATAAAAATTTTGTTTACAATTACAGTGCAGATGATTGGCAATGTAGTAAGTGCGGTAATGTCAATTGGGCAAGGCGGCAGCAATGCAACATGTGTAATGCTCCAAAGTTTGGTGAGGTTGAAGAAAGAACTGGTTATGGAGGAGGGTATAATGACCGGGGGGTAGTTGAATATAAAGAACGTAGAGATGATGATGATGATGAATATGATGAATTTGGCAGACGTAAAAAAAAGCGAAAAATAGAAAATCGTTCTGATGACGATTCTAAAGATTCCTCAAAATACAGTAGTCCACCAAGAGGAAGATCTAAAACTACTAGCAGTAAAAAAGATGAGTCAGATGAAGAAGAGAAGGATGAAGAAGTAGAACCAAAACCAGAGGTAGTTAAATATTTTTTCTTGAATATTAGTGTTATACTTAAATGTAGATCTAACATAACTTTTTTAATTTAGAGAGAAGAGGAGGAAGAAGAAGATGAAGATGAAGATGAAGATGATGGTGATCTTTCCAAATATGATTTGAGTGAATGGGATGATCTTGTACCAGTTAAAAAAAAGTTTGTATAAACTTTATTTAAAAATGTAAGATTTTATAGAATGTTATTTTAATCTATTGGTATGTTTCAGTTCAAATGGTAATGCCGGTTCTTCAGAAGAGCAGCAATCTAGGTAAAATATTTTTTAGATTTTAAGATGACTGCTGGTTAAAAGTAAAAAATAAAAACAATTTAATTTTTTTTTAGATGAGAGTGATGCTTTACAGATAATAAGTATCACAAAAGCTTGCCGAGAAAAAGGATTTCCATAGTGACAGAGAGAATCGCCCAATCGCGCACATTATTGTAATCCTGCAAGCAATGCCAGTTCCAAAGCGTTTGTAGAAAAAAATTCCGTCGCAAAATATGCAAATTCCTCCTTGATAGTTAGGTATCAAGCCGGAAACCACGTAGTGTACCGCTAATTTCACAGAGTGCTCAAAGCTATTTTACAAATGATCATTTGTATTTTTCTTCACGCTATCTCCGTAATATGCGCCTCACTCCTTCAAATTAGAACTCATGAACTTTTTTAGTAACTAAGAAATAGTTAATCTTACTATTAGTCACTTCTAGTAAAATTTCTTTTTCAAAATACTGCGCAGTTGTCAAACTATTGTAAATAGGCAGCCTCTGCAATGTTTGGTTCTTACTACAGGACAAATTTTAACATAAACTTGAAAAGATCTAGAATAAAAGAAATTAAAAAGAAAAGCTTGATATAAGTATAAGTGGATAAATTTGCGTAATGGATGAAGGCAGGTAACAGTGTAAAGCGTTTGTTAATTCTTTCGCTGACTGTTTTCACTAACAATTCTTCTTTCTTGTAAATATCTTTATTTTATTTTTCATTTATAATAAAAATCATTCGTCAACAACGTAATTGTTCTTAGTCAATTATATCTTCTTATATATATATTGTTACACACTACAATGAATGAGGTGTGTTTGCGTTGATTTGTGTGCGAGTGTGTTTTATCGAGTGAAAAGGAAGGGATTTTTGAAAGGATTTTTATGATTATGCACAGAGTTGGTCATGAAGGGACTGCTTTGTATATCAATGGAGCATGGAGGGGCGGACGATATCGTAGGACTTATGTCGTTTGGGTACACATGTGTATGTATATATAATATATATATAATATGTATATATCGTATATATGTACATTCGTGGTTTTGAGCTTTTTTTCTTTTAAGTATTTTAGCATCAAAGGAAGGACTCGATGGCCTTTTTTGGAGACTCGTCGCGAGCACTCTTACAATGCGAAGCTTCGCCGTCGTCGACATTCTATTCTTCGCGCACGCAGTTATAATATAAATTGAAAAAAGGTAAGTTTGCGCGGGCCTGAACGCGCTCTGCCCGGAATCACCGTTTGTCGAGGGTTTTCCCACATATATAATTCACTATTTTTTTAAATTGAGTATCAACTACAAATGAGCGACGGTCATATGGAGCTTCTCGACGATTTGTGGTATTACGTTTTCTGGGTATGAGCATGCGTGTCTCGTGTGTATCGAGCGACATTGCGAAAGCCCAAATTTTGCCTTAGCCTATATAATATATGTACAGGCGCATCATCGTTTCGGTACAGCAACTTTGAATTTACAAATTTTCAAATCCATTCACTCTCAGTCTCGCTCTCGGTTTTATTTCAAATATCTTCTTTCGCGCTTTCTCTACCTATTTATCTCTCACTCTTTCGCGCCATTCACAATACTTTCACATAATTATTTTCTCTTTCACTCTATATAAGAACTTTTTTGACTAACATTCTCGATAAAAGAGCGCCCCTCTTTACATTTCCGTCCGTCAAGGAAGCACCTCAGTTTGTTTTCTTTTTCTTATAATTTCAGCTCCGCCGACTGAAACGCAAAAAGTACAAATAATTAGGTCATAATGACCGCTAAGTCGCAAAGTGACCGACCAAAAGAATTTAAGTATTTTCGCGCAAGGAAAGACCCTCGACTACTAATCGACTCACGCTTGCTAACTCTCGCAATCGGATCGTGTGCGTGGGCGTGCGTGCGATTCAGACTGTTGTATCCGACGCGATGCGGAATCCCATGGCCTATTTAGGCATGAAGAATTGTTGGTGCGCATGCGAGTTTGGCTGAGTGTGCATGCCAGGGTGGCCCTGAGGTCCGCTACCCCTTGTACCCGTCGCATACAATTGTTGCTGGAAATGATGGAACTGCTGGGCGTAGTTCGGATCGGACATGCTCGGACCCGCCCCGATGAATGGGCTATTTTTAAAATTTCCTCCTGCTCCGCTGCCACCCATGCTAGGGGGTAGCGGTTGCGTCGCGTCCGGTGGCGGACCTAATTGTCCCATGGCATTCGGTTGTTTCTGACCTGGTCCTGGGCCTCCATACATGCCTGGACTTGCGGTTTGTCCAGGCATTTGCGGTCCTGGTACCATATCTGGCGGGAAGACCTTGTCTGGATCCATGGGACTGCTAGGGAATACGGTCCCACCCACCATATGTTGCATGCGCATGATATTAGGCTGCTGACGCACACCCGGACCTTGAGGTCCACCGCCGGCGACGGGCCTCATGGATGGGTGCATGTGGGTTTGAGATTGACCGCCCATGCCTGGTTGGCCAGTATTTCCAGTCATACCAGGAGGCATGCCTCCTCCAGGACCAGGACCGGGTCCACCCATGTTATTGTGAGGTGGACCATGAGGTCCTTGAGGTCCTGGTCCAAGGTTATTTGGCATGCAGCCATTCGGGAAGTACTGTAAGTTGACAGAAGGTGAATTCATTTTAGCATCTATACCTGGCATGGGATTAGCATAACGGTGAAGGAACTCCAGACTAGGTGGACCGCGTGGTGCGTGCCCAACATTTGGCCTGGCTGGTAAGTACTGGATAGTGTTTGGAGCGCTAGGTTTCACTTGAACATTAGCCCCATTGTAAGGACTGGGCCCGTGACCATGGACGTGGTGAGATGGTGGTTGATGAGGATGTTGACCAGGCATACCAAGACGAGATTGTGGACCTTCAGGGCCCATCATTCCTGGTCCGGGACCAGGACCGGACGGATAACCGCTTGGTTGAGAAACGTTCACATTAGGGTTGCCTGGGCCCTGAGGCCCGCCTCCAGACATCATAGCGTGTGACATCATGGGATGATGCTGTCCCATTTTATTTGGTACACCGGGACTACCAGTATGAGGTGTGGGACTGTAACTACTTGTAGGCCCTCCAAGACCCATGCAGAGTCCAGAAACGTCAGAGGGCTCGGTCGTTGGTCCAGCTCCGCCCATATGGCAACTTCCATTCATTTCGTTAACCTGCTGTTGCTGTTGTTGCTGCTGCATCTGCATCATATGCATGTTGTGAGGATGATTGAAGGGCATCATGCCTTGGCCACCGCCTGTGTGCATCGGAGAGTTCTCGTTGCCAAGGGCATTGCTCGCTGCCGTATTAGTCAATTGTTGGCTCATTTGGGCAAGCGAAGTGATGGGATCGAAGCTATTAGAAGACATGGAACCGAGGCCGCCAAGTCTATTGCCGCCGTTGTTAGGGTTTAAGGGAATATTGTCATTCGGTTGACTAACGTTCGTTGTAGGTCTACCACAGCCAAATGGTGTATTACCACCCGGTCCCATCATCCCTGGCATCATATTACCCGGCATATTGCCTTGCGTTCCTGGCATTAATCCAGGTATATTTGGCTGTTGTTGTTGTTGTTGGGGCTGTTGTTGCTGCTGTGCCGGTTGTTGCTGCAGCGGCTGTTGCTGCTGCTGAGGTGGCGGCTGTTGTTGCTGCTGTTGTTGTTGTTGTTGCTGTTGCTGCTGCTGGAGATCCTTGGGTGTCGGTGAAGATTCTGATTTCGTATTGGGAGATGCCTGTATCGTTCTAGGGGGTCCCATACCCATATCCGTAAGACTGGTATTATGCGAGGCCGGACTGCTTTGGGCACTCGTAGTTTTGTTACCGGGTTTATTCGTGTCGACAGGCGTGTGAGGGGCTACACTACCTGGCGTATGAGGTGTGTGCGGGGTGTGTGGACTGTGAAGAGGGCCTCCGAAACCCCTATTTGCACTTTCTATCGACGGACTAGCACCTTCGGATCGTGGACCATACTGACTGTTACTGACACCGGTATTACCGCTCTCCATATTTCCAGGCAACATACGATTGCCCATTTCTGTATTATTATTGCCTTGAGTATTCCTGTAAAAAATAGGTATGATTTTAAATATTTTCAAGTATTATAGTTTGCATGAAAGTATTGTTATTCTTTTCTTGTTTTTATAAGTAAATTTATATTTTAATTAAAAATATTTTATCATTAAATGATTGATAATGAAATCCCAAATTTAATTAATAAATGTTTATAGTTTTAAAAATATTTTTTTTTTCAATAAATAGACAAATCTTTGAAATTTGTGATACTTATTGTTAAGTATGGTATAATGATATATAAGATATGCATAATATAGATATAATGTGTAAAATTTTGATATGTTAGTTTATTCCCTATCAAAGCATGTACACAAATAAAATAATATCATTTCGTATGACAACTTGATCAGAAAATATTGACTAAAATTTGTTGAAGAATCATTCTTTCTTTTATGTAGAACGTTGACTTAATATTCTGCAAAAGAACATAGATAGAAAACTATTTTTTTTTAACTAACTTTTATTTAATTTTTGAATCCTCAGTAAACATTAATAAGATAGTGTTTAATAGAATATATTTTTCTTGTAAGGTAATACCTGTTATATTTAAAGCTAAAGATAATAATCTATACATACACACACACACACACACACACACACCCACACACACACACACACACACAAAATAGGGGGGTGTAGGTAAAAATATTCATGTAATTGGTAGCGGATTTTACATGCGTGTTACCTACACCCCCCTATTTTGGATATTTTAACGTCATTTATTATTTTTATTTAAAAATAAATAAATAAACAATGTGAAGATAATTTTGTTCTTATACAAAATTACACCCAATGAAGTAAAATTGGATGAGAGTAGTTATCTAACAATGCTTTTAGGCTTCACTGTCATCAATTTGTTTTTAATTAACAATGTAAATTTAGTTATATTCTTTGACAATACTATTGATATTGACTAATTTAATTTTAGAAACGGAAGAATTAAACACTTCAATTCAAGATTTATAAGTATTGGTATTTTTTAATTTTTCTTTTTATAAATAAGAGGTTGATCAAACGCGGTTGGCAGGCGGTGAGCACAACTTTTTCCTTTATTTATGAACACGAAATATGAAATTCGCCACGTATATTGACTAATAAAGGGCCGAAAAATACGCGAAACAATATTTTGTGCTTTAATTTGATATTATATCACAAAATGGCTTTTATAAGATGGTTTTTATAAGATAAGATAGACTAGCGCATTTTGCGCATTACGCTCGCCTGGGTCATATTTTTTAGGATGGTAACGTCAATTA
The DNA here is from genome assembly GCA_900474315.1 of Torymus auratus. Taxonomy (NCBI): domain Eukaryota; kingdom Metazoa; phylum Arthropoda; class Insecta; order Hymenoptera; family Torymidae; genus Torymus; species Torymus auratus. The sequence goes on along the minus strand of UXGD01002447.1, from coordinate 7,881 downwards.
ATTTTAAAAACAAATGGACAACATCAAGTTAGCATAAAGTTATTCTTTAAAAATATTAAACCAATCAGTAAGAATAAAATTCTAACTACACTGTCAACTTAACATTCGTGATTCATCGTCATAATTTTTTATAAATCGAATGCAAATGTATGTAGTAGAAAAGATGGAAAATTGTTTTAAACTTCCAACAATTAACGAAAAAAATTTATATAAAACTCAATGTTATATAGCGACGAAATTGTCTATATATAAGGCATATTCGTTGTAAATGAATGGAATTAGAAAAAATATATTCTATAAATGTTTTAATACTTACGTAGATAAACTACCATCTTTCAAACTGGTGTTTGGCTGTTTTTGTATTGTCAACTCTTGTCCTTCGAATGTATTAAGATACGATATTTGTTGCGGACTCGGCACAGGCATCAATTCTTTTACACCAACTTGATTCACTCCGCCTGGACCAAGGGGCTGCTTTTGTTGCGTTAACGATGGCAACGATCGGCAAAACATCCCGTCTACTATTTGCACCCAAAATTAATATTATGTAACAAGTTATTAAAAAAAAAAAAAAAATTATTTGTGATTTTTTTATATATAAATCTTATTGAATCAATGTAAGACAATTTTTAAAAGTATTGATAAGATAAATTTGCGTTCTTCTTGAATATGATAGAAACTTCCAAGAACAATATTAGTCTAGACAACAATAGACTATTTTAAAAAAATTTTACGTCTTGTTTTACTTGAGTTTCCTAAAAGTACTTAAGCACTCATTAGCTATTCTAATACTTTTGAAAATTACAATAAAAAAGAGTAGTTAAAGATAGCTAGCAAAAATGATAGCTTATCAATTTACTTAAATAACTTTTTATAAGATTAGATGAAAAAGATTTATTTTACTTCAGTAAAGATTTTACGGATTAAATCAGTGATATTCAAAAGTAAAAAGAAAGAACAAACTATCAATAAAAATGTATAATTTGAAAAAATTAGCATACCATTTGCAGGTTGATTAACAGGAAAATCAAGAGATGAAGGATCCTTTTGTGGAGTGCCACTGGGACTTAACGCAGCTAAATGCCCATGGGATACTGGTGTACCAGGATTACTGTGATTCAGTCTACTGGCAGTGGTCGCCGCATTGACCGCTGCAGGATTTGGTGAGTCCTGGCTCGTCGGACTCTGCCCTGGTAGTTGTCCTCCAGCCCCACTCGTGGCACCAGGTCCAGCTGGTCTTTGGCCGCTACCAGGAGCTGTGTTGCCACCCAGCTGAAATTGTCGGTTGCAATCAGCAGGCGAGTTTAAAGCGGAACTCGCACGCGGTGACGGTAATGACAAATTGCTTGTAGGATTGTTAGGCGACGCAGGATTCGGACTCTGTATGGCTATCGGCACACTTGCCGATCTCGTTGTTTGATGATAAGGTGGTGGAGGACCTTGACTACGTGGTCCGTTACCAGCCATAGCGCCAGGACCTTGACCGTTTCCACCTGCTGTCCCAGGTGCTCCTACGCTTCCTGGACCACCAGTGCTGCTAACCATGCCACCACCACCAGTTCCACGCACTGGTACACCCGGACTACCTGCTCCAACCTGAAGAATCACATAAATTATTATTTTAAACACATACTTTTTACTTTTTAACAAATAATTGTTGATTTTTCAATTTTAAACATTTATAATGATTTAGTTTAATCAAACATATATTTTTAACAAAATTTTTTTTTTTTTTGCCTAGTGGGCCAACAGTACCACGTTTGTTCCCGGCGCCTGACCGCGAATATTGTATTTTCGGCCTCGCTAGGCAAAAAAATCGTATACGTAACCATGGGAGCAACTAAAGAATGCCTCCGATCGCATGTTTGTCATATTCAAAAACTATTTTAAAATGCTAATACTTGTAATATCTTGCTGAGATATCTAAGAGAATTTTTAACTTTATGAACTTTTTAAAACTTTTTTTCATATACAATTAAAAAACGAAAGCATAAATTAAAGGTAACCCTTTATAACTACAGCTATTTACCTTATTCTTCCCATCCATAAAAGGGTGTTGTATTTTATGCCAATCCATTGTTACAGGCCCACATTGATTTGGAGCACTTATTGGAGGAAGACTACTCGTTGGACAAAGAGCTCCTGGAGCATTTCCTTGGATTGAATCCATGGGGCCAGTAGTGGGATCTTTTTGTTCAGGGAAAAGCATCTCACGCATTTTCATAATAGTAGCTAATTGTTCTTCTCTATGTTGTCGTTGGTGAGGAGTAAGGTTTTCATCTGGTACTTTAACACCTTGTAAGGAAGGTTGTACACCTCCAGGACCTGGACTGGTGGTACCTCCCATTAAATTTGGACTATGGCTTATCACTGCACCACCAACACGCTGAGGATTAGCTGAAAATTAATAAATTGTTATTCAGATAGTTCTATAAATCAACTCTATATAAACATCTAAATTTTATTTTTTTATAAGAATAAATTACATCAAATTTTGACATAAATGAAATGTTGAATATACAGTTACTGATTTTTAAAATGCTTATTACTTATTATTTGTTACTGATTGATGTAAAATTTTATTATGTAAGTAATGTATTTTATACTGAGAAAATATAATCTTTATAAGAAATTATTATGAAATTTTGTATAATACCTGAATTACTAGGGGAGTTGGGCACGAGGCAAGGCACATTAACATTTGTATCATCTATTGATGATTCGGGGTTTCCCAGAGGATTACTGCCGTTCAAGTTACGCATGTTTGGCTGTTCATTCCAAAAAGCAGACTCATTTGGATCAAGAGCAGGAAGGTCCGGGGGTTGTTCTCCAGGAAAACCCATATTTGGACTGTGTTGATGACCTTTTTGTTTCATTGTAGCAAGATTATTTAACCACTGATGAGGATTTTGACGAAAATGAGTCATTTTATTTGGAAATTTCTGGAACAAAAAAATTAGTTTAAAATTACTTATTATTATATTCAATAATATTTTACTTACATTTAAAAATTATAACAGAATTAACATACCTCCAAAAACTTTTTAGTGCTCGGTTGTGCCATGTGGTATGCAATTATAGTTGGAAACTGACCTTGCATAACCAAATCTGCACCCCGATTAGCCATTTGTGTAGAAAAGACAAATATTTGGCTTTGTTGCTGCATATATTGTGCTTCACCAGTATTTGTACCACTTCCCATTTGTTTGGCCAACACATTGCTAACTAATGGTTGAATTCCATCACCTGGTATTCCAACATTTGTCCCACAATCTAAAAAATAAATCAAATATTTTTAGTTAAAATTAATAAACTTAAAAAATATTACTTCAATTTAATGGCTGGCAATAAAAGCAATACTTGAAACAATCTAGTCTTATGATGTTACTTATAACAATTAACTAAAATAAAAATAAATAAATTTGTACAATCCACTTGTTATTGATTTGTTGATATTGTTTGTAAAGTATTTATTTTATTTAAATCTTAAATTACTTAAAATGAATTATTTTTAAGTTATATTAACAGTACAATTATGCTCATTATTAGAACTTTAATCTATTGATTTATACAGAAATGCTTTCAATACTAACTAAAATACTACTCATGTGGGTAATCTAGTAAATAATAAACAGCTTACCAGGAGGTAATTCTTCTACTGTACTAATGGGATCAGTTTCTTGCTTTACAGAGTTCAATAATGACTGATTCCCACTACCATTCTGGCTATCAGCACCAATTGCAGCTTCTGCACTAGCAGCTGCCTCTAGAGCAGCATCCTTTAAGCACTGTTCTGTACCGTCCTCACTAGGAGCTTCTTCGTTGTTACCCGTTCCACTTTCCTCCTTGATCTTCACTCGATCAGCCTCCGGTTCTTCTTTGACGACTACCGGAGGTACGCAACTTGGCTCACTGGGCTTCTTTTCAGTCTTCATGGTGGTTAGCTACCTAGAGCTGTGTCTAGCCACAGTGCATGTCAGACTCTGTGTAGAAGTAAACGCAGGTACAGCATGTTCTGCAGTACGCTCTGATAGTTTGGGCCAGCAAATGCTGCGGTGCTAGCCTGTAAGCCTGAAGCAGCCCTGTACCAGCAGTCGCAGCCACTTGGCCACTGGAGTCTGCAGCTGCATCAGGCGGCTCTGGCGCCGCCGCCGCCGCGAGGCGACGACGTCAAGCCTGCCACGAGAACAGGTCCTGGTCACTTTGGTATCCCCAATCTCCCCTGCTGGACTAGCGTGTCCAGCTCGGTATCTCAGCTGTGCGTCAGGCCGGCTTTACACACGCAGGCAGAGGAAACGTGAAGACGCCTATCTCGCGAGTGTAGCGCACCACGCAAGGCTGCTTTCGTCCTCGCGGCAGCGCACTTGGCTCTCTCTTCTGGCAGCGCGGTCACCACGGGGACGATGCTGCTGCTGTTGCTGCTGGCTGCTCGACTGCTGCGGAAGCGCGCGATCTCGGTAGCGCAGTTGTGTGTGTACGCTGTAGACGGAGGCTTCGGCGAAGCGCCTCGTTCACGAAAATAAAAAGAAAAACAACACAGCGAGTCTCGAGGCGAGCGCGCGCTCTCCTCTCTCTCTATCTCTCTTCTCTCTTTCTCTCGCGGCCGCTTTCCGCTCTCTCTCCCTTCACGGTGTCTCTTGCGCGCGCACTCACACAGAGACGCTGCCGCGCGATCACACCAACACAGAGCGAACCGCTTATGTACTTCTCTCTCTTGGTCGTATTATTTTTCCCCGTCTCGCTTACTGTGTCTCCGTCCGTCTCTTCTCCCCCTTTCTCTCCCTCGCGCTTTGGCGGCGGCGTGCGCGCGCCGTGGGCTGGATGGCGGTCCTCGGTGCTCGTCTCCGTCGCCTACGTCGGGAGGACGTCGTCGTCTCGTCTCTCGAGCGGCGCGCGTCGAGAGTCGAGAGCCGCGCGCAGAAATCGTGTTCCGCACTCACACATATATATACACACACACGTGCGCGCGCACGCACGCTCTCGTCCGCGCGGCGGTCGTGTTCGCTCGGTCGGTCGGTCGGTGTGGTAAGGTGCCGATAATCTTCTCGCCCCGAGAGCCGAGTCTCTTTTTCTTTCTCACTTGTCGGCGTGCGTCTGTGTGCGCGCGCCCGCGCGTGCGTGTGTCGTGCTGGTCGTGCAGTTCGTGCGTGCGAACAGCGACAGACCGAGTCGGAGTGGGGGGTGAGAGAGAGGGAATTATATCTCCGGATGACTCTCTCTCGCTACTGCACCGGAGCAGCGCAGAGCCGGAGCGGAGTAGTCACGGCCGTGCGCTTGTGTAGGCGCGTGCTTGTATATCTTTTATATATCGCTCTCTCGCTCGCACCTCCGATTTTGGTGTACTGTGGGGACTGTTGGGTGGTGTGCGCGCCACTCGACAATACCTCTCTCTCTCTCTCTCTCTCTCTCCTCTCGCTCGTGTGTCTCTGATGATGCTGGCTGCTGTTGCTGCTGCCGTTATGCCCCCCTCCCCCGCGCGAGAGAGCCGTGGGAACACACTCGCGAGTCGCCAACAGAGCGAGATGGCGAATATCGAAAGCGCGTATACGCGTACTTATTTTCCTCCTCTTTCGCACTCTGTTGTCGCTTGTCTCTCTTTGGAATGCCGGGGACGGTCATGGGACGGTTGTCGAGACGGTCAATTATCCATCTCTACCTCCCGCACTCTTCTGCGCATACTTGCTCTTTTTCAATCTTCTCTTTTTGCGATTTCGGGACTTCGGGTTCGCTCGACGCGAGTTTAGCGCCACTTTAGTGGAACTATAGTGAAGTAATAGCGGATTTTTCGCTCCTTGTTTCTATAGTGCCATGGTGGTTTATACATCATACTAGGTACATTGACACTGTACTTACGCGTTCATATTACAACGTATCCACGTACAATGCTACCAAAAGTTTGTTTCTAGGCTCAAAGCATGTCCGTACTTCAGCATGCAGTGATGCATTGAGATATATTATAATGTTGTGCAATACTTACACAGCTAAATTATAAAACTTAGCCTTGAACGTAACTCAATTTTCTCTTGACAATATGCAATATACAAAATTATTTATACGTAAATTTAAAGAAAAATCTAATTTTATTAATAATTAAATTTAACAACTAATTTACAAAAATCGAAAGTAGATATACTATGATTTAAGCAAAATTGTTTGTGTTTCAACTCAATTATAATGCCTAGTAATCTAACGTATTTTTTATGGATAGTGTGTATAGACCACCTGATAGATATTACTTAGATATAAGTAGCCAAGAAATTGTAATAATCTTTATGCCATATACATTTTCGCGCTTCCGTCTCTCCAAAACAGTTCTAAAGCGGTGGCGCTGACATCGCAGACCACATAACCAGAGACCGCAGAGTGATAATAAATCATGTTGATTGGTAACTGGACGATTCCTGACCGTCACTAGACTCTCCCTCTTTCATTCTCTTGGCTCACACTATACCTATAACTTACTCGCAATTTAGAGAGAGAAATATATCGAATTGGCTTGGGGGACGGAGAGAGAGGGAGAGAGCAAAATAACGAAAAAATGAACCGAACACGGACACTTCTGTACACGAGAGCAGGAGCAGGCGAGCGACTGTCGGAGACAATTTTCGGAGAGACTTCACATATAGGTAGATACGCGAGATGACGTATGATGTGACGCCTGGGGCCTGACATGTGATGATCGTGACTTATGAACAGGCTAAAAAGAAGCATCATATACTAAAGTTTTTGTTCACGCTGTTATTACGCATATAAGAACATACCTACGAATTTTCTCGGGTAAACGCGCGCACATGTCGACGTCTTTCTTTTTCCTTTTTTGTTAATTTCATGCTAAGTTATCCACAGAGTCTGGATATGTTTGTACGTAAAACTTGATTCAAGTTTATAGAAATAAATCTTATGCACTTTTTTAAGTCTTAGTTTATTTATTTATGTGTACTTAATTTGTTCTTTTTTCCTCGGTGAAAAGGTAAAAGATGTTAAAAAGATTTTCGAAGTAATTCAATAGAATATACACAGTATGATTGGTTTTTTCATCTCACGGGCTCATGGCCACCTTAATTATTTATTATTTCTCTTTTTCGTTCGAGCACTGCACGGCTGCCAACCCATACCGCCGCGAATGCACATAAGTATGTGCATATATATTTAGGGCACATTAAAAAATGCCAAGCATTTAGGTGCTATTCCCGAACTGATTTTAGGTGCTTTAATATTCTGTCGACTACTTCCTCTAATATATTATCTATGTACATAGCTACATATATAAAAAAATATCTTGTTCTACGATAAAAATACAATCAAACATATACGTTAAGAGAAGCAGACATTAAAAGTATCGCTCATGCGATTTTACATTTCTGAATATACAACCTAAAGCTCGCAAAAGCGGGTGTATCGTTGGGGCAGGCGAGATTACGAGAAAGCGTGTGGCCATGCGTACATATATGTGTGTGTTATCTGATGGAATAAATGCGGTGGCGAGCGCGCAAGAAAGACGAAAAGGAAGCACATGAGGTAAGTCTTGTTTGCACTTTGCGGATAAGCAACGTTGCCGCCAAGTGATTCCCCATACATTCCGATAATTGTGCATGTTTGAAACATGTACTACTTATATATAGGCTAAATATTTTCAAATTACAATAATATTTTTAAGTTTTTTTTTTAATTGCGTTATTTTATTTTGTACGTCGAACTTTTTTTACACAGCTTATAATTAATAAAAATATTAATTTTCAAATCCGCAAACCAAATAGACTGACAGAACATTTTTTTATAAATTTGTCTAGTCAAAACAGTGTTTAATTAAGAGGTTATCTAAAATTTGGAAAAAAAAGTAGTTGTAATGTGATTCTTCCATTTCAAATAATATAAATAGTT
>UXGD01002446.1:0-26054 GCA_900474315.1 Torymus auratus | reverse complement strand
GAATTTAAAAAATAATTATTTGTTTCAAAAAAATATTTCTTTGCTACTATTCAAATAAATATTTCTTTAATACTAATTATAATTTTTTTTGGTGAAGTAATCATTGAGCTATACGAATAATATTGCTGTTTTAAGATATATATTTTAATTAAAAATATAATATTTCACCGTACGGCGTTGCTTCCATCGTTGTAGCTTTTACGAGTTTCAATTTAAATTATTTAATTTTAATCCTGTATTCATATATACATATACCACTGTATTATACGCACCACGCCATACTTTTCAACACCACCAAATCCTTACGTCCCTCCAAAATCACCGCAACCTGTGTCCCAATTATTGTCCGAAAATAATATCGCAATCGATCTAAGCTCCAATCCGCGCTATAAACACCGGCGCGGCGGCCCTGTATATAACACGCGTGGGGGGCAACTTTGATTTTCCATATACTTGGCAAGCGTTGCGCGTTGCCGCGTGCGCGAAGTAATTAATGCAAACTAGTTCTCTCGCATGATAATCGATGCATTCGCAAGCCCTCGCGTGTATATACATATATAACTCTCGGCTGCTGTTGGCCGGGATATTTTTCAAACAGCCGCGCTTTAATATTCAATATCGGCGCGCCGAAAATAGCAGCCGCGATCAGGACTGCCGCAAAAATGCCGGGCTCGATCGCGGGCATGTAATTTAGCGGTACGTTAATAAAGGTGGGCCCGTGTAACGCCTGGTTTATCGTATAGCATATTTGATATTGATGTTTTCGCTAGTTTAGGATGAAAATCTTTGGAAGTATAATAAATATTTACATTTATACGGTTAAAAATTTAATAGTAAAAGATATAGATAAATATGCTAAGAAGACACATAAAATGTTTTATTTACCTTCTGTAGAAAATTAAGCATATTTTATTGCTAACGTGTTAATTAAAAAGGATTTTGAGCAAAAATCATAATGCAAAGATAATATGATTCATCTAAAAGTATTACTAATAAGTACTTAAAAATTCAATGTTGTCGAATGTAAATAGCATAATTTATTTCAGATTGGTACATAATTATGAAATACAATAGCAATGTTCCTTTTTAGCCATAAAGTTAACTGAAAAATAGCTAGCTTCTGATTAACATTTCTACCAGGGTATACCTTTTCCCGTAAATTTAAAGTTAATTCTATGCGAGAACCTATTCGAAAAAGTTAAACCGAGCCAAATTTTCCGTTCCACGTACCTACATCCTTCTTTACTTTTACGCCGGCAATACTCGTCTGTGAGTGGGACCGCGCGTAATTAATCCGCGGAAACGCCCGTTTCCTCCGTTCTGTCGAAATCCCTCCAACTACATATATATACGCACAGTTCCTGGTACCAAAAAAACTCTCTCTTTTCGCCACAAACCTACAGCAATTAATTCGCTCTTTCGTCACGTACAAATAACCTCGGCATTGAACTCGTCTCCTTTGTTTACTCTCCTTCTCTCTATACATACTTATACCAAGCGTATGAAAAAAAGGGCGCGCTACTATACGCCCGCGCCTATAAGACGATTATACGCGCGAGATTCATTCGGCGCGATTACGACCGGCTCGAGAGAGTTAATTTGCATTCAGATGCGGGGGTGGGCCGCGCGCGTGAGCTAAACTTTAATTATACTTTGAACTCGCGCCGCCGCGCTGATGTTTGTAATACCCGCGCGTAGGATATACTTGCGAAAGTTGGAGATGGGGGCAGATGTTTCGTGGATTGATATGTAATTGAATAAATGGTAATGGCTGGTGTGTATATTAATATGGTGTCGCGGGATTAGAGGATTTATTAGCGGTGTTGCTGTGTGGATTGCGCGAGGTTCGAGTATTATAGAGTATTGATATAAACACGGTCGACGATGGTTTGAGGTTTAACGTTTACCAGTACTGCGGATTAATGAAAAAGACACTTTGCAAAACTTTTTAACGGTTGGTGAATTTCAAATTACCAACGGTTTTAACTACTTGGAAAAATAGAATGAAAACGTCGTTTAAGGTATAATGGCGCTGTTACAGAACCGCGAAATAACGTAAAATCGCGTAATTGAAAGGTTAAAAATTAACAATACGCATTAAGCTGTACTTTCCTTAGCGGTATAGTACTCATTTACTCGTGCATCAACCTTATACTACACGCGTTTTGCGAAGGAATTCGGAATGGAATGTCGAGATTGATTGCGAATTGGCAGTTTTCTCTAAACGTTATTACAATGCCTGTAATAATATGTACAGTTACTTATTAGTTAATTTATAGTATTTAATGTGATTACGACTTTGGCAGCGCGGGGGAGAGAGAAGCCGAGGTACGCCATGCGTATCGTGTAATCAGAACATGAAATATTCATGAAATAACATACTATATCTGCTCGCTCGTCTTGATGTGCAATTAATTATGCAAGAAATTTAGTTTGTTGGCGGTTTAGCGGTTGTTTTAGGTGTACGCTTGTAAAACACGAAACTTTACGGTTTCGGTGGGTAGATTAATCGTAAAAAATGTATATTAAACAATAGACCTCAGAATTATCGTTATTAAACTCATTTATTTTTATCTTTATATTAAGTATACACGCTGTTCAGTTAAATCGAATTTTCATATAACAATATTATCGTAAGAATATAAAAATGAATAAATAAAATAATTTCGTTTTATTCGATTTATTGAAAATATCGTTCGCACGTTCGAAGGGAGAAAACGAAACAGCGGGGGCAAGCGAGAATCGATGATGTACATTTAGTTAGATATATTACGCGAGCAGCCATAAAGAAGCGGAAAAGAAAATAACCGAAATACGAAATGGATGCGCGCTGCTGGGATCTGGAAAAAAGAAAGAAGAACGTTCGATATTCATTGTCGAGGCAGAGCAAAAACGTTTCTCTGTTATCGGGTTGTACGTTGCGAAATCGCGAGAAAGGGAAAATCAGAGAAAATGATTTTCATGAAATATTTATATATAGAAAATGTAATTCGCTCTCGTCCAATCGAGAGGAGCGACGTTATATTGTAGAAAGAAAAGTCCCTGTTAAGATTCATTTTTCATTGTCATCACTGGGGAATATGTGCTGCAGCGGAGGGGTATATTTCGAAATGCATTTTATATAAATAAATTGAACTTAATTGAAATAATATATACATACGCGTATACCGGAAAAACAATATCGGTGTTACAGAAAAGCTCTTTCCATTTATTTAATTAAGCGAATATTGCTGATCCATTGCCCCTTTTAGTTATTGGAGTGTATATCGATTGTTATTATATTGTTGAACTGTTCTGCAAGTCAAATGTATGGAGTTCAATGCTTCGAAGGGTCGAATCATTAGTTTGCATTTGACAGAGCTCTTTGGTTTGTATAATTTCCATTTAATTCAGATCCGGCTACATTGTACTCTTATAAATATTTTTTCTTTTACGAAAAATGATCAATTGTTACGTAAAAATTACAATGTTATATACCCTTGTTTCTAATAATACAAAAGCTCATATTCACCGTGATTTATAGGTTTTATAACTTTTGCAACGCGATACAAATTCAACGTTTATTTATAAATATAATCTTGGTATTACATCTGTTCATGTAAATAATCGCAGGATATTTCTGCATCCTAAAGAAATGTTAATATATATATATTCGAAAAATAATTCTTTTTCCAATACCCGGCGCATGGTATACGATATAAATAAGGATTTGCTACAGATCTACGACATTTTTATCTTTTCCGTTTCGCCAAAACTACATCGATCCTTTCCTATATACATATATTTCATCATAAACCTGTCGATTTAATCTATACAACCCATAAAAGAAACATATTTTAAACACGTCATGCATCCTAACTCACTTTAACCATCAAGTTCACTAAAAATTTAAGACTCGCCGATTCGTACTCATTACGTCTCTCAGACCTCTCCTACGAAAATTTTATAAACTCTCGGGGCATCGTCGACGCTTGCGCGCACGCGTTCACTCGCTTTCTCGGTACAATACACCGGGCAAGTGAACGACCTTCTTTCAACTTATCGATTCGAGCTCTCTCGCCATTGTTTCAAACGTCCGCGCACCAAGCGCTAGCCGAAACTCATGCCGCAGCCGTATTAATACTACCGTCCTGCGCGAGAACCATCCGAAATTCCACGCGACCTTTATATATACACCGTCATTCGTCATTCGCGCGTCGAGTTACGAGTTTCGCATAAAAAAAAAAGGAAATCGTGAGCGCAAAGGTCGCCGTTGTTCGTCATTCACGGCGTCAGGTTGCAAACAATTCTGCTCGAAAACGCCGCGGGTGTATAAAATCGAACGTCGAATCGCTCACCCGAAACGCACACAGAAGAACAGAGAGATAGAGAGAGAAAAGGGTGGGATCTACTTAAGCAGACGCCCAAACTACTTAAAGCAAAGTAGTTTTAACTCTCTATCTCCGCGTAAAAGTGATCTAACTTTTTGAAACAACACTGTTTTCCTTTTTCAAGGAACCCAAGCTAACTACCCTGCTGCTTTGTAGCCGAGGTTTTTGACTCGCTTTATTCCTCCTCTCTTACAACCCAGCTATATATGTATGTTTACTCAGAGAAACATCACAGCGCCTCGCCTTTTTCCCTAAGTACCTACATCTTGCTTAAAAAAGTCGAGCTTTCACCTCTTTATTATTTTTCACTACTTGCTCACGCACACACGTAGCCAAAATAAATCGAACCCGCGCGCGCTCATTCGTCATTCACCGAGCGGACTTGAAATTTCAAACTTTCAGCTCCGAAAACACACACACACACACGTCTCTCAACTCAAATACCACGCTTCGCTGCCTGTTCGTACACACACATCACGCTGGAACAGAGAGGTAGGTATATAGTGCTCATGCATGCACGAGTCGTCCCGTTCGTCGTCGCGTAATAGATCACGGATCCGCGCGAGCGCATCCTCTATCGCGTGTGCAGCGCGCTGCTGCCACACCTCGTCCATTGTTTCGGCTGTTCTCTCTCGTGCGGGAAAAGGGCTCTGCGTGCGCACGCACCACGAGTATAGTTTAAGGTCGAGAGTCTCTCGTCTTTTTGTTTAACTCAGTTGTTTCGTCTCTCGCTCCTTCCTTTTTCGCGCCTTTGTTAGGGATGTAGCAGCGTCTTGGAGGCCTTTTTTTCTCACGTCGCGTGTACTGCGACGGCTTTTTTTTCGCGAGAAGGAGAGTTTGCGGTGTCTTGGGCCGCGTGGTGCTCTTATTTTGCGCAATTTCGACGACTGCGCGAGCGGTTCTCTCTTTTTTTCTTCGCGGACGGGAAGGTGTGTATCGCGGAAAAATTCTCTGCCAGGGCAAAGGGGCTGGCTTTAATTGAGAGAAGCCAGGGGGAGAAATAGTGCACGTTATGATATTTTGTTTTGGAGTGTGTAGGTGTCGGATGAAAAAAAAGAAGCGAGAATTTCGTATAATGTTTGTATATTTTTCGCTGCGCTATATTGAAGCGTACAATAAAGAGCAGGAAAGTAATATATATGTATATGAGTGAGAATAAAATGGCGAATGTTGGCTCTTCGGAAATGGGCTTCCGTCAGCCAAGGAAAATATGATGCGATGATGACCGTACAGTATTTTGGCGTTCATTCACCGCGGCCTGAATCGCTTAAGTATATTCGCCGTAAATAAAAGAAAATGCGTACGTGAGGTTTGTATAATATTTCACAATGCGGAGGTATAAGTCATAGCAGGAGTTTCTAATATCCTGTTCGTAAAAATGTTTAAGCGTTATTGTATCAACTTTAGATGCGTTACTGTAGTTTTAATTTAAAAAGAATCTTCTTAGTTTAATACTATAACTTTTCTTTGTACTTTAATGAGAATACTTGGAATTTACTTATAATTTTGTTATTGTTATAAATACAGCAATCGTGTATAACGAATAGTATACAATTAAAGACAATGAATGTTTATCAAATTGTAATAAGCACTATTTATCAACGATAAAAGAAAATAGACGTCTGTTCACATGACTTCAATCTACTGTCGAACCCATCCAACACAACGAGCCAAGTAATCCGCCCCCCTTTCCTCTACCCTTTTTTCACCCTCGAAACCCCGACTCTGCAGATTTTCAAGGATTTCAAAAACCGTCCTTTCTATGTCCTTCGTCGTCCCACCCAACCACTCAAACCCGCCGCATTTCGAATTTCTGCCAATCCCCACGAAATGCAAATGATCCATCTCACCCTTTTTCTCACACTAACCCTCCCTCCCTCCCACTTCCGCATCTTTAACTAACAAGGCGTTGTGTGCCCGGTCACACCCGGCCACTATTCCCCTCTTCATCTTCATCTTCCGGAACAACACAGCTCTATATATCTCCGCGTTAGACGGATGGATTTTCCATTACGCAACGAAACGCGCGTCAAAGCGAAAATACACTGCCGCGGCTTTCTTCGGAAAAAGCAATAGAGAGAGGCTCTGATGCAAAAATAACCTGTCGTTTGTAATACATCCGCGGAAAATATGCGCGAGAGAGAGAGAGCTTTTGTCGCCGAGAGGGTATAATGCCACGCGAGAATGACGTGTGCGACTTTCTTTTTTCAAATATAATTCACAGGGAGAGAGTTTGTGGGTTTGTTCGCTCGCGGGATATCGGATATTCGAGGACCAGCATTGTGGATTTTCTCTCTCCCTTAGAATTTCGGCGACCCTGGTTCATTGAGAAATTTCAACAGACGACGCGTTCACTGTGTAACTCCTTTTTAAAACATATTTTCCCGTTTATATGATGGTCACTGTCATTTTTTGTTAAAAGTCCATCAACTGGATCTATTATAATCGCATTACACGATCATTTAAAAAACGCAAATATACATAGGAATTATTTAAATATATTTCTCTCACGAATACAATTACATATACCGTCACACATAATCCTGCATATAATTATCATACACTTAAGAACGCGATTCCATGACAAAGGACACATTCTTCCCACGTCGCGCGTCATTCACTCCCGCATCAAACGTATAACCCCGCACTACCGTTCAAATTGAAATAATTACGACCCAACCTCGAATCCTCACTCATGCGCGTATGTTAAAGCGAGCTCGTTCCATTCGAATCCTCTGATCAATCATTTACTGCGAATTAAAAACTGACGAGCCAAACGAGCCGCTCCTCTGCCCTTTACCCATCCTGAATTATCCATCCACGCAGCGAGTGGGTAAAAAAAATGAGTTGGGGGTCAGAGGGACGGAAAAGAGAGCTTCTACTACTCTCGGCTGAAATTTTCATCGGGGAGAGAGGGAAAAGAGGGTTTGACTGATGGGAAATTAGCGAGAATTTTAACCTGCAGCGCAACTTTGTGCGAGCGCGGCGAGTGTCGGTAAAAAATTGCGTGCGCGGTTGCTGGTCGGCAGGATGCGGAGAAAAAGTTTTTTTCGTGGATGCGCACGCGCGCTAGAGATTTTTTTTTCCTTTTTAGAGGAAAATAGAGGCGGAGAGGTCTTTTTTTTGGGTTGTGTGTGAAAAATGGAGGGTCGGGAAATTTGGGAGAAGCGTACGGTGGCGACAGTAATGGCGGGTTTAGGATGATTTTATTGAATTGTAAAAAAAAGTTTGCAATCATTGCTTATGTTTTTTCTTAGAAGGTTATATTCTCGTTCAGAGTTTTATTTGTATAGAAGTAACGGTTTGTAGTATTAAAAATGATATAAATAGGCAGCTCATAATGGATACAAGTTTTTTGTTCTCTCGGCAGACGTATAGACTTGACACAGTATAGAACATAAAGTTTGTACTCATTTATCCCGATGCAATGATGCGTTACGTTACATAACCATACGACAAGTACCTCTTGCGCTAAATAGACAATCAATTATCTATGTAATTATTAGCTACAAGAATTTTCTATCACAGTAATCACACGCTAAGCAGAAAATCAAACCCATATATTCCAGGCAGCATCTTTTTTTCTACAACAACAAAATACCTTAACGGTATTGCGATCATAGATGAGTAACCCCGCGTGTACGCGCGTTACATAAACGATTATTATTCTTACAACTCTCTTGTTGCACTGTGTATCTACGGTGCGCGAATCATCGATATTGCCACACACACCGTACAAATTAATCATCATCACACGGCACGATCCTACACACAGATCCGATTGGAATCACCAGCCATTACACAACAACCGCACTTCATCCATATATATGTACCGTATACAAAAATCCGCGTCCGTGCGAATATAAAATCCTTTCCCCCCTCGCACAGACGCATACGCATGACCGCGATACGGCGGGCGCGCGCAAGCGCCAGTGGAAATTAAGTGATGGCATCGCTAATTGCCGCGTTCGTTTCATTTGCACGTGCGTGCGCACGCGTGGGACGCGCGCTGCGGTTTTTATAATTATACGCGTATATGTGGAATGTGTGCGCGCCGGGTCTGTCTGGTGCTTTTTTATCTGGGGATTTTTTTTTTCTATTAGTGCGTGGGGAGTGGAGGAGAGGAGTTTGGAATTGAGGTGCGGGTGGGAAGTGAAAAGTTTCGTGGGTGTGGGAGGTTAGATTGGATGTTTGTGGGTGGAGTGGTTTATTTAGTTTATTGAAAAAGAAGTTTTTATGGCGATTTTCGCACTGAAAACTATTATAGAGTTACTTAGAAGCACGAAATTACGCGTACAGTATAGTTTTTAAGATAATTTTTTCAATAAAAACAGTTTGATCTGCCGTGAAGCACGAAATTACGGCTAAAAGTTATTACTTCCCGATCGCGCCGCCATTTCGAACTCTCAAATTAAGTTAAAATGATTTTCACGTTTTCGTTATATCAGGCGGAAAAGTGAAATATCTTCCGTAATCAATTTTGTCTCACGCTCAATATAATCCCCAACTCTCCGAACTCCTCGAAAACTCATTTGTCACTGCGTCGTTTTTAGAGAGGGATTCGCGTCGCGTTCGTGTTGATTGCTATTTCGATGCGCTTCAAAGTGACATTGGAATAACTTAATTTTGAAAAATTAGAGATCACTCGGTATTATATAATTATTTTAACATAAATTGCCGAGAAAAACTTTATTCGTTAACTTCGCATGTTCGAATCAGTTATAATAATTAAATGGATAAAGTTATGAATTACATGCGTAGTAAAGCTAATTATAAAATGGAAAATATAATTTCGACACGAGTGTAAGAACTCGCGTATACCTTCATTTTACATTATAACCGAAAATGCCAAGAATATCACTATATTTCAGGGTTAGTCGGGCATTACGTCTTTAAAATATCGATACTGTCAGTGCAGCTACGCTCTTTTAAAAGCCCCGGCCTTTTTAAACTAAGTTCCCGCTATATTTCACCACTCTGTCCCTCTTTGACTTTTCACTGTGTATAGATATATATACCACTACTGGTCACTTCTATTCCCTTTCGATACAGAGAGAACGAGTGCCTCGAAACATTTTATTGGCAGGTAAATATTTTCCGGTCCATTGTGCGCGGCTGAAAAACAAGGCTCGCCAGAAAAATACTTCTTTGAAAAAATGGAAAATAGACGAGAAAGAGAGAGAGAGAGAGCTCTCTCGTCTCTTTGCTTTGCGGTCCGTTAAAAATCCATTCTACATCTAAACAATACCAGTTGCCAGGGATATAGTATAATAATAATATAATACTAATCCGTTTTGAGCGTTGGTGGCTGAAGTACGTACATATATACCTACAATGTCCTTTTTAGACGTTTATTTCTACAAAATAATTAACGTCTGAGGAAATTTTTATTTTTTGTATACGCATAGCCTACAATGCTTTTAACTCTTACACAAAACCTCTCGTTTGAATATAACATAAAAATATTTTTCACCCTCGCCGTAAGTATACACAATCATTCCCCGCTTTACTCATTATTCCTCGATTTTAAGCCACGGCAGCGTGAAAATATACGCCAACGACGGCAGCAGCGGCGCCTCTCGAAGCAGAAATAATATAAAAATTGCGCAGCATTTTTAACGAACTATCTCAATTATCGCGTCAATGTAACGTGTTAATAAGCTCCGCGCGCCGCCGCCGCAGCGTTAATTACCTCCACCAGATGAAAGAAAAAAAAACAACCTCTGTTCTGGCAAATTTTCCCATTCGATGAATTACCCAACGCACAGAGCGAGGGAAAAGTCCACCAGCGCGGCAGTCGTCGTCGTCGTATCCTTTTATAAAATAACAATCGCGGCACAAAGGCGCCCGAGGAATCCCCCGGCTATAAACGCGGAAAAGTGCGCGGCCATTGTGGCAGTATACGCACGCACTTTCTCTCGTGTCTGAAACGGCATGAAATAATCGCAGGGACAAAAAACACGCGCTGCCGGGATTACGGCGTTAAATAAAACTTGCTCCGGGAAATTTAGCGGGTATATATGTACATAATGTATACAGAGAGCGGGCTGCCGTTGCGCAAAGGCTTTTTGCGCCCGTGTAATCCCGTTGTTGTTGCTGTTGTTGTTGATTTTGGCGCGAGGCTGTGTAGCGCGGGTGTATATACATGTATGGGAAGAGTTGTGTAACGGTTGAGGAGTAGTGTGCGATGGTTATTTAAACGCGGGGAGTTTGGAATTTGCGCGAAAGTGCGCGTAAGGATTTTATAGTTGATTATTCATACAGGAGTTGGGGTGGATGGGAGGTATTTTTAGATGATATATGAGAAATTCATTATAACAATTAATAAGGATTGTGATAGGGTTTATTAATATATGTTTCTTTTCAGAATTTCTCTCTAGATTTATCGGTTAAATCGTGATAATTTTTACAAAAGAAATTGACGTTAAATTGTATTTTATCGAGAAAATCCGACTTTGTGCCATAACAGATGATAATCGAACAGTGCAAAATGAAATAGGCCCGCACTTATTATATATTTTGTATAGTTCTAGTTCTATTTTAATATACGTTTATCTTTAAATTTATAATAATTAAATATATTGTAAGTTCAACCATATAAATATTTACTTTAAGACGTCAACAGTTTTTTCTACCATTCTATTATTAATGCAAAAATAAGTAACAGGTCACGAAGCAAATTACGCACTGGGTGAAGAGATTCATGTAAATAATTTATATCGATAAATATATATACCCATACAGCCACTCTGCGACCTAAGGTAAAAATAATGTCAGTTTTCCCAGCGAAAAAGCTTTCTATACATTTTCCTCAGTTAAGTTTAACCTTTATGCATCAGTTACACTCGAATGGTGTATCGCGGGTTCTATATGCTATGAAAAATAAAGCGGACGGAGGAGTAAAACCACGCGCTTTTGCATTTTTCCATTTTATCGTATAATAACGAATATTTTGTCGGGATTCAACGTGCCACATGGCTTCGTATTTACAAGGAAAATAGCAGCGCCCTCTCTCTCTTCTTTTCCGCGTATAGAAGTCAATTAAAAAAGAAGTCGGACTTTGATCTGAAGCTTTTTACTTTGATTTTTAGAATGATTGAAAAGGCTTTTTTTGCGGATGAAAGGGTACACGTCCAGAGAGATGAAATTTTATCAAAAGGAATTGAAGGGTTTCTTGTTTTGATAGAGAGAATGGAATTGGCAAGGCATGTGGCGTTGCACGGCGCAATGCTGATTGTCCGGTTTTGAAATGCCATTGTTGCCGTATAATTTATTGTCGTTATTTTTCCTTCGTAAATACTATGTCAGCTACATGTAAAACTAACCAATAGACAAAAAAAAGAGTTTTTCCAGATACAGAAGTACATCAATCGCGAGATATTCGTTCGATTTTCCATGTTGATTTTTGGTAAATTGAAAAAATTTTTATCTTCCTCTCCTATAGATATATATTTTTCCAAACAAACCGTTTCTATATAAACTCCATCCACTGAATACACCACAAACTTCAGCTCTATTTACACGCCAACTATAACACCGCACAAATTAACACCACACAGCAACATTCACTTTCCTCATAATACACCCACCCACCTATATTTACACCGCAAACCTTGCACGCCTCCGCCGTCCCCATAATCACATCGAGATTACAACTTCGGGCCGAACTTATATACTCGCCGCGCACTTCAACAAAGTCAAAGCTACGCTAGCATAGCAGCAGCACTTGTTACGCGGCATAGAAACCTTCGCTCGCATATATAACTGGGTCGGCCAGTCGCGTTTTTTTCGCCTAGATATGAGAAAAAACCTCTTTCTCTCTCTCTCTAACTCTCGCGGGACGCCGGCCAGCACTGAACGATGCCAGATGGGCCGCCGGGGACGTGTATGCGCGCGCGCAGTGCAATGCGACGGAGGAGCGAGGGCGAAAAATTTTTTCGGCTGGATCTCGTTCTGGCTCTGTGGCCTGATTACTTTTTTTCGATCCGGTCGATTTTGCGATAAGTATATAGGTGGATACTGGCGCCTGGGTTGTTTAGGGGATTTGGGAATTAAAATTGATATATGTATGTGCGTATGTGGAGTGGGACCGATGGTCACGGAGATATGTGTACTCGGGTTGGGTTATATTTTTGCCGCAGGTTCATGCGGATATGTGAATTAATGCATGCGAAAATGTGAGGTAAAATTTTTATGTGGAACAGTTTAATTTGAATAGCTGGTGGAACTTTATTAGAGAAATAATTTTAGTACTTAATTTAATTCAAATTAGTTAGGAAAAGTTAATCATTGTAATATAAATGAAAAGGACACGTGTATTTTATAACTCTTTTATACTGAACTGTATGCTATAACTGAAAAATTTAATTGCCCGATTTAAAAAGATTGGCGATTATTTACGAATCAAACGGGCGATTGCACAATCAAATTTAAACTGTCGCGTGTTCACGCCATTCGATCAATCATGGGTCATTTGTTGATTTAATTTTAAATTTTTCATTGGAAATGATTGTTAATCTGAGATCACGTTGCACTCGTTGCCTTTGACACGTGGCAATATTGCGCTGTCATTATAAGTATATTTACTTTCAACGGTAGCTTTAAATGTAGAAGCTGTTTTTATCAAGTGAAATCCAATATACTTGTATACCTATGCTTGAATGTTCCAGGGCATGTTTTGCTTACGTGAAGTTTTTATTCTTGAATTAAATGCTAGTTGGGTGTAGTCATAGGTTATTATGCTCCAAAAATGCTAACGCAAAGAAAACTTTATGCGCATCAATTTCACGCATGATTTTTATCACCTATGTTTTCTTTTCTGCAGAAATGTCAATTCCTGGAACATGTTTTGAAATCATAAAAAATACGCTTAATGTTTCCGAGTAACTGGCACAAGACAGTCCTCAGTGTATACAGTATCATTAAGTACTTGCTTAGTGACATTGATGAAATAATTATAAAAGATCTATTTCTCATTAACCTAATTAGTCGGCCAACGATAATGAGATCTAATTATTTAATTAGATAACAAATATTATTTTTATCGCACTTAACAAAATTTCATTACGAAGAAACCTTCAGAAGAATGAAATTTCTTTGAAATTTTTAGATCTCATTTTCCGTGCTTAATAATCTTTGTAAAGTATTCTATGAAAAGATATTTCGCAATATCAACCATGATTGCCTTGCCAAGTAAAATAAATCTATTTAATAGAATTATAAAGTACTCTTGGCACGCGACGCAAAGTTAATTCAGATACAAAGTTGTGATGAGAAAGAATTTCAGCGGAATTCAGTTTTACGAAATTCTATTGTATTTCAATTTCGAATTAACATAGAAACACTCTGTTATCTGTATTTTAACTTTTTTCAATGCACTAAAATTTCGTTCTTATAAATAGCTGACGAAATCGCTGAGAGTAATATTTGTAGAATGGAAATTCGAAATTTAAATATCAGTGTTTTGAAATAAGATACACCTACGCAAAGTACAAAAGACTCTTCCATTATTCAAATATAGAGACTACGTCTTTCTTATGTGAATTTTTTTTTTTTGCTTTGGCGAATAGCAATTACTCATCAAACGTAAAAAACTGAGGCTATTGAAAAGGTGACACAAAGTTTTCGTTACCGTTCGCACTTACCATGCAAGGCAAATGTCCTGTAAATGTTTTATGAAGGCACTTTGTCATACATGGCTCGAAAGAAGAGCGAAACAAAAATAAATTCAAAGTTTAACATGCCTATAAATTTTAAAATGCACTATAGAAATTTTATGCTTTTATCATTCGACAAATTATATACACGGTTCAGGGATACGTAATGACGCATGTTTACATAAAAGAGTGCGTGTTTATATACATTCTTTTTATACTATTTTATTTTAGGCATTTCCTCTCGAGTATATGTAATTATTTTTCACTTCACGGTTTTCACGTTGCCTCAAAGCTCATTAATTATCCGTTACCTCCTGCGTTCTTCCTGTTTGTTCATATTTATATCACTTTCCCGATACATATTCTGCATTCGACGCGAGTTTGCGAAAATAGATAAAACCTAAAAATTCATCGCGCTGTTCACTCGATTTCGCTCTACATCCTCTGTATAACTTTATTATATCAAACTGGCGCGCAACGTTAGCGGACGCGTTCTCTTCGCTCTCTATCATTTTCCTATAATCGGAAAACAATTGCCGGGAATTATATAGAAAAAGCAGGTTATACGCGATGTCGAGGCTCTCGAAATAATTTTATAAATCAATTCTAATTCCGATTCTACGTCAGCGTTGTCATTTTATTTTTCATTTTAACGTCTCGTTCAAGATTTACATTTATCCGCGCGCAATATTTTCCGAGGTGACGGAGACAGAGGCAAGCAAAGCCGTGAAAAAAGAGTTCACGTTGGCGAAATAAAAGTTTTTGTAGTCTCTATATAAATTTGAATATTTTTTTGTTGCTGTATAATAAATGTGTTATCTTTTCTTGTTACGATGGTCTTCGTAAAAGAAAACTTTTATATTATATGAATAGTAAAAAGGTGAATTGACGTATGCATAGTAATTATTAAAAATATAAGTTTGTCTATTATTCACCAATATTAGCCGACTTCAGAATTTTTCATGAACGATTAAAATGAATGAAAACACGTGACGACGACGAGAGCGTAAAAGTTTTATTATCACCGTTGAAATTTTATTATATAAATTTTCATTGTGACATATTCCTGGCAAAGATTTTATGGGGAGGGTAATAAAGATTTTAATATTCAAACTCATTAAGTATTCCGCAGAACGAACTTTCGTCGCAACTAAAAAAGTTATTTAAACGCAATTCATACAAGCTTTACATGCATAACACCAGATTTTTCACTTTTATATATTTATAGATCAAAAATAACAAACTACAATATTTTAATGTATGCATTCTTTTTTGTCTGTTACAGGTGAGTCCCTGGATATGAAACCGTTTTTCCACCCGAACCAAGACTTCCACTACACCGCTGGTACGTGAGCAAAAATCAAATACACCTATATCTCTAAAGAGAAAAAAAATCGTCATCATCGCATCGCAACGACAAATTCATTTTTCTTTCTATATTTCGCGCCGCATCAGCATATTCCATAACCGCCGAATTCGACATCGCGCGGGAGGAATATCACTGATCCTCTCTACTATATATGCCAAAGAAAGCTGCAAAAACCCATTGTCTAAACCCCATCTATATGTACGAATTTTTTTACTCCACCCTCCCACTTCTATTCTCCACACGGGATAGCTCGCAAATTTCACGCGCCACCAATTTTCCCACAAAGCTCTCTCTCTCTCCTACAACTCGCAAAAAACTCGCACGACAGTCCCACTCTACGAGGAAAAAAAAAGTACAGCACCCACCTCTACATCAATCCCCCCGAAAACTTTTCGGCTGCGATACGCCGCGCCTGCGGGGCCGTTAAACCCCGAAGGTGACCCTCTCTCACTACTTTTTCGCCTTCCACGCTGGTGTATATAGCGGAAGTCGCGCTTCCTTCGGCCTTCGGCATTCCAGAAGGCCGGCCGAGGAGGCATCCTCGCGAGATTCTCTCTTTCTTATATACTTACACTCCCGCGTGTGGGAATATTTGAGGTCACGGTCGCCTGCTTATGGCGCAATTATACCAACGCCGCCGCCGCCGCTCCCGTTTTTCTTTGAGAAAGCAAGGCGCGCAGGTGCATGCATTATGCATGCGAGCGAGGGATGCGCTATACTATAGCGCCCGGATTTGTATGTGTATGTATGGGCGGAAGGGGAATTGTATATATATAGTTGCGCGAAGGAGGATTTGGGTGGTTATATAGAGGGTGTTTTTAGTGTGGGAATTGCGGAGCGAGGGTTGAAGTTTTTAGGGCCAATCGGCGGAAATTTATTTTTTTTCGCGAGAAAGAGGGAGTTTCGTGCTGGGGCAGTAGTGGGAAAGAGGAATGTACGTGGGAATGGAGGTTAGAGGGGATTAATTTTAATTGGATTTTTGTTTATTGGCTGTGAAAAGTGTTAAGGCGATCGGGCGACTTTAATCCTGTAATTTTATATGAGCTCCAGTTATATCGTAAATTATGGATATTATACACATTTTTATGTCAGTTAAAATTGTTATACGTGGTATTTATTTTGGATAATTTATCATATACGCAAAATGATAAATTGGCACGTGAAATGTCATTCACTTTTTCGCAGGTATAGCGAGAAACGCATAAAATTACTAGTATAATACGAGATCGAGGCTAATTAATTAAATAAAACAATAAATATGCATGAAGTCAATTTTGTAAATTAATTAGCGCGTGTATATATATAGAATATTTATTTAAATATCCGTCTAGTAGACGCGTGTATAGTATTGCAAATGCAAAAGTGTTTTTAATCAGGTCAGTGTTGCTCGCATTGTATTTTCAAAAACAGTACATAAATCAAATTAAAAAGATAGTGTATAAATTTAATCGTTACCTAATTACTGCTATCTTGTGTTTATAATACTAGTTATATACTCGACTCGCTTTCTAGATTCACGTGATATCCACACAAACATAACGAAAACATCGATGTTTCGATCCGTTCAGAAAGGCTTTACACAGTCGACTTAATTTATCTCGCTCATATTGCATTTTTAATAAAGCCCTAAATCAATAATTAATGAATTTTTCTGGGAAGTTCATAGTCAATCGCTTAAACACGCTACCGGCGCTTAATGAAAAATCTTCCTGGAACTGAATAAGACACAGTACCGTCTCGACGGTTAACTATTTTTCCTCCTCCAGTCTACAGCATGCAGACATTTCTCCCCCTCGTCGTTATACACGAAAGTGCAATCGATTTATGAGAGACAGCGACATCTCCGACTGTCACGACTATTCCTCCGCAATCCCCTCGTCGCGCGTATATAACATGCACAGTCGACTCGAACGAAAAGCTTCGCTTCACTTTCTCCAAAATCAGCTCATCGCATAACCTATTACCAGCACGAACAATATGATAATAATAACCTCTGCTTTTTTTAACTTTCCTGTGACACTTGGCTTCCTTCCGGCCGTCGATATAATATATCCCCGTTCGTGTATTTTTGACAATTATATATATATATACACGAAATTCCCGGCGGCGCTTTATTATCGAGCGAAACGCGAGAACGAAGGCTCGCGGAGACAATCGAATTATATACCAAAGCTCTCTCTAGCTCTTGCAATTAATAAATCTCCGTTCTACCCCTGAATAATCGAGCACGCGAGCGTATATATAAATAGTACAGCTACCTGCTCCGAATCTCCACCGGTCGCTTCATTATAACGAGAGAGAGAGATTCTCCCCTTCGAGGAAATAAAGTCGAAAGGAGCGCGCACTTGACTCTCTCCCTCTCTCTCTTTATCTCACTATATATATCTATACCAACCAACCAACCTACCTACACCTTTCGGGGGTTGGCGTGAGTGTAGAGCGCCAGTGCGAGCGAGGAAAGAAGGAGAGAGAGAAAGCGAGTGGGCAAGGACCGGAGTCACGCTAGGCTGTGCATCCGGTACGCGCGCGGGGCTCACATACACACACGTGTGCGCAATCGGCCGATAATGTGGACGACGAGAGTCGCACCAGCCAGCCAGACTGCCTATACCTACGCTGTGTAAACAAAGAGGAGGGAACGACGACGCGACGTTGATGTGTGTAGGTGCAAGAGGGGACTGAGAATCGCGAGGGGATCGATGGACGGGGGATTTCGTGGACGCGGCATACCGTTATATTTTTACAGCGCGTTTTTTTTCATGTGCGCGTGATTTTTTTTTCTTTTTTTTATATAATTAAGAGGAAGTGGTGAATGGATGAAGGGCGATTATAATTAAAAATTCGTTATGAGGTAAAAGTGAGGGGTGATTACAACTTTTTTTTTTTAAATGGTTTCTAAATTGAGAAAATTGTGAGGGGATGGTGAAAGAATTAATGAAAATGATTAATATTTGAACGGTTTAGAGAGTAAAATGCATAATTATATACGTAAATGTGGGTATTTGATGAAAGTAGAGTTAAAAGTGGTATAGCATTGAATTATCTGGGTAAAAGGTAAAAATGATTCCGTGATTTTCAACATTTACGAGCATCATACTGCTATTGTTGCATTAAATGGGATATTTAATACGTTAATTCATGCAAATCCTTGTACATTTTATGTGAAACTTTAACGACATTAATAAAGGAAAGGTGTATTATAAGGGAATTTCCATCATATCAAATATATAGGAGAGAATTCATGGCAATTTGCAACAGAGTTTTACAGGAAAATCAAATATTCAAAATACCCTTCATAAAGAATTATGTAGATTCACACGAAATGTACTGAACTTTATCTCTCTTCCAAAACCCCTAATCTAATACCTTCGTTCTTTCCGAGTAGCTTTCAAAAAAGAATTCAAAATATGTAAATTTTTTAACAAACTATTTGGAATAATCTCTATTCTAACCCAATTTAAAGGAGAAAAAATAACAGCTCTAACCAGATATATACACTATATATACGAATGCACGAAACCTCGCGTAAGCAAATAATGCCAGGCCGGAGGGCACAGGACTTGGGTTTGTTTTACGGTGAAATACGATTTGCCCAGGCTTGTCTTGTTATTTACTGCAAATTTGGTTCCAAGAAAATGCGCGAAACCCCGTAAAATATTTAATTTTTCTCCTCCACCCTCCCCCTGCGCAATATTTATGAGTCTTTTTAGCATAAACTCGCGCGGCTATGGCGTTTGCTGGTATAGTTCGAAAAAGAATAGCTATAAATACATCGTTCGTACAGCTCCTGAATTTTGATGAAATTCCAAAAAGTTTCACGTGCGCGGGCGTAAAGTTTTCGAGGTTCCTCGCGTCGTACTACACTTTTTATTTACGAAGTTCGAAATGACAAAGGACATTTTTCGTCCTCGTTGGTGAATGAGACTACTGAAGTATCAATCAACCTGCAGCGCGCGGTAATGATATCTCTTATTTCCTGCTTTTCCTATCTCTTTCACGAGAGCTCGTTCACCTGCACGCACGTAGCAGCAACTTCCTCTCTCCGTCCGGTGTGTGTATTAATAATTACCGCGTCAACATTGTTTTTCCTCCAATTTCCGAATATATTGCTGCGCCAAAGCGGTGGTTATATTGTAAAGTAGGCCACGTTCATATTCCGAAAAACAGCGTTTTCCGGTTTCCATTATTACGTGGTATATATGAAACTCTATCCGTTATATACACAGTTTCGCCACGGGATCCTTGACACTTTTCCTACAAAGTATAATTGGCGTAATTTCAGCGCGAAACGTTCCAACCGTCATACATGCTAAAATATCATATGCCATCGTAATTAATCTCGCTTAAAATTAATTCGAAAGGTCGAAACGTCGAATATGAACCGATATAACCCCCCTTTTGTATGCGCGCGCTTGCCCCCGCGGCGGGGCAGGTCATTGCAGGTTCAATATACAATATTGAAACGGTTTAACGAACGCGAACGGATTAACGACGCATTTATAACGATTTGCTATTTCCAGAATGTAAACTCCGCGCGCGGCCGACGTCTGATGCAATTAAAGCGCGCGCGAGCCCAAGAGCGAGGTAAAATCGAATTGTTCATTGGTACGAGAGTTGGAATGAGTCCAATGGCTCTCTTGGTCTCTGTATATGCGACTTTCTGTTTTTACGGTCGGATCATTCATTTATCATTAAACTTTCAGGACGCATAGGATCGAATTGTGTAGCTCACGTTTCTTCTTCGGCGGGATATTGCTATATCGGTATGGCTCTATAATTTTACGCGATATGATGCGCCAGAAACTTTATTTCAAAATGATACAGAGGTACGGTCTGAAGTTATCTTCTTATGATGTTGGAATATACGCTTTTAAATAAGAATATAGAGATAAATTTCTTTAAAAAATTAAAACATTGAGTATATCTGCAGAATTTTGTATGATTTCTAGTGGAAAATCCAGAAATAAGCGCAGGTTTTTTCATGATTTCTTATAAAGTTAACTTGCCCTCTAAAATCAAATAAGTGAATATTCACTTATTTGAAGTGAATATCTCTTATTCGAATTTAGAGAGTGCAGTGTAAAAAATTAAATATAATTTGGGAGCTCCAGAAGCACAATTTTGGATATCATAAATTTCATTTTATTTTTATATTATTATATTTCCATTTATACGAAAAATAATCGTTACACACTCGTTAACACCCAGAATCGGTCAAACACAAGAAACGAACCGTTTTTCAAACAACATTTCGATACCCCAGGATAACTTAAACTCCACTCACAACAAACCAACAAACACACGCACACAACAAAAACACTCAAGTCAAACATGACCAACTGCGTACAAAGAAACTCTCCCGCCCTGGTGGCGTCAAGACCTGATTAGACAACTTGGTCGAAATTCCATCATCAACTCGCGTAAGCGCCGCTTAATATCCCAGTCCGTTCGACAACTTTCCTAAGGTTGCCCGGATATGAGGCCACGGCTGGAGTACGTAAACTCGTCCTTTGGAAGACGCTCTTCCTCTCTCTCTACGGTCAAGGGTGAAACCCTGCGGTTTATGGACTGTAACGACTCTTCGTGGGCGGAAATGCTCCTTCCCCTTCTCTCTCTCTGTCTTCGTGAGCTCTCTCTCGAACCCGTCGAACGGGAAAACCGATTCTTTTTCCCTCGTTGGACTTTACGAGGGCGAATAATTTAAACTTTAAAAAGCGCGGGCCCCGAGTAGTTCTGCAACGTCGAGTGAAAAGTTGCGAGAATTTCGGCGGGTAGGTTTTAGGGCGCGCACGACGGAGGAAAGTAACGGAGAATTCGTAATTTTTACTGTTACGCTGGGAATTATTGGTTTTAGAGGGAGAAACTTGATTATTCGCGAAAAGGTAGTTTATAGTTTGGAGGGAAATGGTTCGATAAAAATCGTATTTTATATTTGTTTTCGAGAGACTTTTTTTTTGTTGAACGTTCTTGTTTCGTATAATTTTTATAATATTTACGTTATATACCTGTTATTTTATCGATAGATTTTTACGTTTAAATTAAGTATTTACATGCGACATAGAATAGAATTTCGCTAGTCGTATATAACTATAATATAACAACACAAACAGTAAAATAAGCTAATTTCGAAAATTATATACACTCTCGAGTACTCCTGTATATACTCTACATCTGACAGTAGTTCAACAAGCCCTTAAACTACATCCTGAATAATTATCTTAATATAAACAAACTTTATCCATAAATTACTAAATAAACTAGAAAAGAATATTTTTTGCTTGAAAACTACTTACGTAAAAAGTTATTCCATCTCTAAACAAACGTTTCATCTCGCGAAAAAGCTGTCTAATATTCTCGCGAATTTAGGTGTGGAATTCGCGGCGTTTAATTGAAAGGTAGTTGTCTAATGCGAAGTTGACACAAGGAGGGCGTAATATCACCTAATTTCCTTCCAGAAGACGAAGGAAACTCACTTTGGCAACTATACAAGATGAATGTGCTCCCTCTCATTGTTACCAGTTCGCCTTCTCCTGAAGGCATTCAGCTCGGTAGTTTATTGTCATCCGGCTTCTATCTCTAAAAATAGGAGATATGGAGTTTCTCAATAGAAAGTTTCAAACTATTTTCCAAAAGTTACGTCGATCGACATTAATAAATTTCTCTCAAGTTTTACATACAATTTTATTTTTATTTACGACGTTCGCCGAATCACAGTTCACATGCGCGAGAACTTGCGCGTTATACTGAAATTATAGAAGTTCCGATAGATGCCGAAACACAAGGCAAATATGTGCATAACCACTTTGACTAACAACCCTCTCTCATTCTCGTTGTATTTGAGTGGGTAAATACATTCTCGAAAAAAACGCTCGTGTAAACACACAATGCGCGCTTGCCAGTCAAGTATTGCGTTGGCCATATATATAGTCAAACATCATCTACAGCGAGGGTGACTGTACACATTTTCACAAGCACCTACAAAAATTGATCATAGCATATATATCACTCTGAAAGTTTAGTACAATCTACAGCAAGATACAGTACACCTTGTACTTTGTTATTAACCACAACTTTATTACAGACCGCGTGCAGTAACGTTGCAAAGTACAACAACTTCATTCTAACAATCCGGACCATTACCCGTCAATTATAACCGTTACAATATCGAACCACACAGCCAGCGCCTATAGCGCCAGCACACATATACGTATGGATTTCCCACAGCCTCATTGTTTAACAAGTTCGCCTATTATTCTCATATCTACGCGCTAGCAGACGTGCACGCGCGGTTCCCTCACAATGAGACCCTACTCGCGCGTTTTTTTTTCTCTCGCCTCCTCGTATACCACACACACGTACGTATACGTAGGTATAGTCCTTAATTAGCAAACGACCCAATTTTCGGCGAGTCGTCGAAAATCAAAGATTCATCTGGCGTGACCGCTGATCGCGGTTTAACAGATAGAGAGAGCTATATAGGCCTTAAATTGGCCGTCGTCGCTGTTATATGTTGCGGCTGAGGTAATTAAATTATCCGGAGAGGCGGTGTAGCGTATATGTGTGTGTGTTGCGCTGCAGCGATATTTTACATTCGTGGGTCTAGGGGTAAATTATGCGAGAGAGAGGAGAGCTTTGAGGTTGACGAAGCAGCAAAAAGGAGGTAATTTGGCTTTGATATAGTGATGACGGTTGACGTTCGGGGAGTCTCGAGGGAATCGAAATTATTACGGAGGTGTGTGTGTAGAGTAGCTGTTACACAGATATCAACTCTATTCCATAAATCAATCCACAGTCAAGTACGAAGTTTTCGAATTCAGTAAAATGCACAACTATTCTTCTTACGACAAGTAGCCATATTATCGAGCGAATCGAAACGCAAGAATCAGCTTTATATCAAGACGGAAAGGACCAAAAATTGGCTAAACGTGCTTTTCTTGAAATCCATAAAAGCGCCCTTAATCTCCTTCAATTCCATGCCCTAAGCGATCGCAGCTTTAAGGAGGTCGCGGCCACTCCATCTTTATTGCAATCTATAAGTATATACCCGTGCCGACCATATATTACGAAGAATAAAAGTAAATTTTTATCGGTTTTATCGGACACGCTGTTTCCGAAGTTTGACTTTTTTTGGAAAATAGCATTTTTGTTATTTCATTATTGGCATGATATGTACCGAGTATATATTTGCACAACATTTTTCAATTCTTACTTTTTTGAAAGTAGAATTCCGCGGATACTTACTTTTTATTGCAAAGTTAAAATTTGCAAGCTCTCGACAAAATATTTTTCCAACATTCCTGATAACACACGAGCTATAAAACCCCTCTGTATACAAAAATTTTACTTTCAAATATACAGAGCATATTAAACTTGTATACAGATGGATTATCGATTTTCCACTGCTCGAAATCAATGCGCAATAAAAAAAGCGCTCGCGGAGCGCAAAAATACACCTAAAAAGATCAGTAAAAACAACGAGCCGGCGCGCGGCGACATTTATACGCCGGCATGACTCTCACTTCCTCCGCTCCGATAATAGCGGGGGGAAACCAATCGTCCGACGCGAAAATGAATTCCAGAATACAGTTAACCTTAATAACCGAGGCGCGCGCTCTCGTACTGCAGTTCCGTCATTGCCACCTCCAAGGTCCATTGCACGTCTTCTCCGGTCATATAAATACGCGAATATCGACGAAGTGCCTGCAGCCGATGCAATATATATATGTATACATATCGGAATATATACATGTACACTCGCGCGTCCTTTGGAAATTGGACCAAGAGCTTTCCCCTTTTCAATGCGCCTCTGATTTCCGATTCATACGCGCGCGCGAGGAATCCAAGTGTCGAGCTTCAATTTTGGCGCCTGTATAATACGTACATATATACACAACGGATGTGTAGGCGGTGGTATGTGACGTATAAATATACGTAGCTGTTTTAATTTTAAGGGGAGGGGGAGGAGACGAAGTGAGTCGACGAGGCCTTGGGGACGTGACAATCGGCCGATGAGTTAGCGGCGGATAATTGTGTTACTGAGACTGTCGTCCTTCTAGCGGCGTCATTGTAGGTGAAGTATAGGATCTTATAATGCGGCGTGTCTCGCGAGACGAATGATTTTACTCGCTCGTTCGTTACGGAGATGGAACTTTAACGTGGCGAATTTTTTAAGCATCTGCCTATAGTGTGGTGTATGGTACGTGGACAGAGAAAAAGAAATGACACGAAATCGGTAAAAGTTAATTACTACTAGCGTGTATAGCTATGATGCAGTGGCGACCGATGAAAAAATATTCCATTCATGCACACGTGCAGTGTATTATATGTATATGCGCACACAGATCATTAAAATCTAAAAATAATACGGTGATGAAAAATTTGGCCGTTTCCGCACGTGCGCGCACACTGCTTGTATATAAATATCAAAAGATTGGTTTAACCAAGTTTATTATATTTATATATCAGCGAATTTTTCGAAAGGGTGAAAATGCACTCGTAAATTTTTCAAGCAATTATATTTCAGTTTAATTCATAAGATTGACAATTTTTCAGTTACATACTGTCAAGGTTAAAATGTTTTTTTTTTTTTTTTTTTTTTTTTTTTAATAGCCTTCAGTGGGCATGCGGTGTAGAGAAAACTTTTGCTTTAATTTTCCCGCACGTGTGCGCGAATTTTCCAAACCAATTTTGAAATCCGCTCAACTTTTTTGCAACACGCATTACTTATCGGAATTAAAAAGCACTCGCCTCGTCTCCTATATATATATATCCACACGTCCAACTTCAAAAACTGACTCGCACTCGAATGCCTAATAAGATTAAATCAAATATCCCACAAACCCCGATGCAAGCGCACACATATCACAAATCCTCGCACCACATACCCATTAATTAAAGGCACTCTCCACCTCGCTCTCCTTTTTATTCGCTCTATAATACTATATACCGCGCGCGAAATTCAAAAAGTTCATCTCTCTCCGCGCGCGGCGCGTATATGAATTATTATTCCATCCGGCGGACGCGCGTGTGAGAAACGCGCTCTCATCGCGGTGCGGTCTATTTATGCAATCGCTAAACGACCGCGCGTTGTTTCACGTATACTTACCCTCCACACACATACGAACACACGCGCACATAGCCATCACGAGCATATATGCGGAGGAGAAAAAAAAGAACGGCGCAAGTGTAATTCGAAGCGCACGCGGGGGTCGAGGACGAGGGAAAAGCGCGGCGCCGCCGTGGGGCGAGTTAGTTAACGTGGGAAGCGGGAAAAAAATGGAGTTGTTGGCGAGCAGCGAGTAATATTCTTTATAATAATCAATTTTGCTCTTGGGAAAGGTGGAGGAAGTTGTGAGTGGATTATGGACGTGGGAGAAGGTGAAATTTCATTGTCGCGTGCAGGTGCTACGCGGGTGCTGAAGCTTGAGTTATTGAAGATTGGCTTTTGATGAGAAGGGGGAGGGAGTGAATGAGGGATTTCGATCAAGGAGTTGCGATTGTGCGTATTATTAATATCTGAATATGTGAAAGATAGAGTCAAGGGCATTTGTGTATGGAAGAAGAAATTCACATTTTATATAATTAGGGCTGCACGATATAGCAAGATTAATCTTGATATTGTATTGTTTTGCCTCAATATTCAAGACAATAATCGATACA
>UXGD01002445.1:0-26055 GCA_900474315.1 Torymus auratus | reverse complement strand
AGGCGCCAAAATATAATACGTCTGAATTTTCAAGATTGAATTCTTGAGTTTAAGTATTCAAAACTGCTGAATAATTACAATAGTATAAGAAAAATTTCATTATTTTATTTATCAAACTTACGTTATTATCGTAAAATTTAAACTCAAATAAACTTTTAAATTGAAGCTAACTTGATCATGTTCATAATTTCAATCACAAAAAATCAATAGATAAATAATACGCGCGAAGTGCGTTCAATGTAGCTAGTATAGAAAAGAAGCGCACATCTGAAAATATAAACGTACACTGAAAATATTTCGTATTAATTTTTACGAATAAGAGAAATCTTTCCTAATAAACTTCAGGCGAATGTTTATATGTCAGCCATGATCACACAAGTACTTGCAGATGAGAAATTACGGAATTATTTAAATTTGTATACATCGTTACAATGGGAAAGAATAATTTTAAAAATAACTTATTATTTTCAATTCTAAATTACAATAGAATATAACACGTTATGATTTCCCCTATGCAACTGCAGTATCATAGGTATTCCTAACTAAAGAAAAATAAAATGCTAGAAAACAAACTATGCTACATATTTTTAAGGGATTTATCTATTACCTTCCTTATCTTGGACGGAATAGAGAGTTTAATATGAGCTTAAAGATACGAGATTAAAAATTTCTCGTAGTGTGTATTAGTCGGTGCAAAATAACAAGTCATATCGCAAAACTGTTACTTTAAAATGGATATTCATTGCCAAAGATTATGTGTTTTATCTTTCAAAAGCTTTATGCTATTATATTTATTGTCTTTTCAAGGACTGTTAATGGTTTATACTGATTAATCTTTTTACTTCTACTGCCATTTAATGAATCAATAATCACACGTTAAATTCTCGTATTGTAACATCCCCCATAATTATATCATTAATATCATTTTTCTTATGTGAGTGGACCAAGATATAAGGTATTGTTAATGGAAAGTAAATAAATTTCTTAACATTGGTTTAAAAGTAAGAAAATATATAATTTATTCATTATAAATTATTAAATTCAAGATTATATGTTAACATTTTTGTAAGCAAATAATTTGGCAATTCTCCTCCTTCTAAGTAATCGCCCTCGTGAAATAAATCAAGGCTATGACTTTGTTAGTTGGTGAATTATTTTACTATAGTTCTCAACTAAAGCCGTTTACGGTTTACGATTTGATATCGCTATATAAGCACTGGAAATATGATTTGTTATTGTTATGTACAACGCCATCTAAATAACATACAAACTATAATCTTAATGTACGAAGGAATCATTTTATTTAGGTTCATTTTGTTCTGCACAATTTAGGGTCGTTACAGTATTGATTAGATA
Source organism: Torymus auratus (assembly GCA_900474315.1). Classification (NCBI taxonomy): domain Eukaryota; kingdom Metazoa; phylum Arthropoda; class Insecta; order Hymenoptera; family Torymidae; genus Torymus; species Torymus auratus. Next base: position 24,699 of record UXGD01002445.1, on the reverse strand, counting down.
AATATCTGAAAATCATATAACTTCAACAACAATTTGAGAATTTAATGTTGAAGTAGAATTATATTATTGAAGTGTCTGACCAATCATGCACAATATCACTAATCATTTGTGTAATCCGAGTTAAGCGCTCCTATTGTATTTTACGAGTCCACTTGGCATATATTACGAAATATAATTCTTTCGCTCACTCGAAATTTCATAATTTCCCTACGCATTCGAGTTTCTATTGGATGTACTGCGAATCGCTTCGGAACATTAATAACTTCATTTCACGGCGCAGCATCATTATTGATTAATGAGGAGAAAATTTTAGAAACACATGTTAATTTGAAAACTTTAATGCATCGATTTCTGCTGAACAAATATCTAAAAGTTCACCTCGCCCCCTAAGAATAGCGAAATTGCTTTCGTCACTAAGAGACCATACATAAAAATGACAATAGAGGAAATCATACAAACCATTCTCGCTAAAGCCACCCACCGCACTTGGGCTTCACGATACCAAGACGAAACGAGATTTAACGAAAGTATCCTTGGTCTTGCAAAATATTGTTAAATAATAGTCTCGTCTTGGTCTTGCAAAATATCGGAATAAAAATGCCTATCCGTCTGAAATGAATATTTTAATAAAATTCATAGAGCAGAGTTAATACGTTATCATAAAATAAATTTCCAAGACCAAGAATATTGCAAGACCTTGACATAAAAGTCTTGTCAAGACAATATTCTTGTAACCTTCGGTTTTGGTCTTGTCTTGATTTAGATAGCAAAATATTGTCTCGATATTATATTGATTTTCAAGACAAGACCAAGACTAGTATCGAGTATTGGTGAAACCCTACACCGCACATACAACACACGCATTCTTGTCACTTCAGACCACCCTAACTCCATCACTTATTCCTTCTAATTCGCTTGCAGGTTCGTGGTGGCGTTCACAGTCGAGCGCTTCGTTGCCGTATGCTACCCCCTTCGCCGTCAGTGGATGTGCACGGTGAACCGGGCCAAGATCCTGATAGCCGGCGTCACCGCTGCAGGCCTCATCCTCTGCAGTCCGGTCCTCCTCTACTCACGAATACGGCTCTTCGACAGCAAGGAGATCTGCTACATAGCCGAGGGTTGGGATAAGATAGCGAGTGCCCTTAACTTCTTTGACACGATGCTCACGTTCGCCCTGCCCTTCTTCATCATCGTCGTGCTGAACTCGCTGATAGTGCAGGCCGTCTGGCGGGTCGACAGCGTGAGAACGTCGCTGAAGGCAAGGGCCTCGACCAAGGACTCGCCACCGGCTGTTCACCAGGCGCGCGTCACCAAGATGCTGCTCATCGTGTCGAGCGTTTTCTTCTGTCTCAATCTGCCGGCCTACGTAATGCGCGTCTACGCGTATCTCCAGGTGAGCCCTGATTACTGCGGGATTGAGGGGTGTAGTGAGAGAATTTGTAAGTTGAAGAGGGTGTATATCTATTGTCAGGGTGGATTGATAGTAATAAAGAGGGAAGTAACGAGCGTAATCTGCTGATTAAGCTGGATGTCGCGATTACCTTTTGAATAATGATGACGGTTTCCTTTGAATTTGATTCTTTGATCATCACAAACATACAGTGCACACAAAAAAAAGGAAAAAATCAATAACAAGTAATACTAAAACTCAAAAATATGTATAGCAGCTACTTTTTAATGGTTTCCCTTCCGGTATTCGCATTAGTGCAGACTTATGAGCGCAACGCTTTTTGCAGAGTATATTCAAAGCTTGAAAATAAACGCTAAATGTAGCCTTAACGTTTAATGACAAACGAACTTGGCAGTAAGCGCGCAACTCGCCCGTAAGGGTCTTAATTCCCGGCAGTTTAGCTTTGTTCACTAAGTCGGCGACATCTTAAGTTTGCAGCTCTCTTCCTCCTCACTTCAAAAGTAGAAATCTTTTATTGACCTTTCCTTAACAGCCTGCCCTATAAGACTCTTTAAAGCTTTTCTCAATTTCTTTTCGAACGGCCAATTTCTCTCTTTCCTTTCCACCATCTCGGATTCCCAATTGTATCTTTCCTAGAGTTTCGATATTGGAAGTTTCAAAGATTCTTCTGCTCTTTTGTCATTCCGGCGTTACTTTTTATTATATATACTCCCCTACTGCATAAATCACTTACTTAACGTCGTAACACAACAATGTTTAATGAACTGTATATACAGTGAGAGAGGAACCGCTGACTATATACACACACTCACACGCACGCACACACGCACACACACACATTTCCTTCTCGATATAGTTAGTTTCTAACTCTACCGACTTTCAGTGAAAATTCAGTCATTCAGTAAATAGTTTTCTTAAGTACCCCGTAATAAGCCGAGTTCTCGATAATTTCACAAGAGGACACTCGAATGCGTAATACTATATATATGAAGTAACTACGCGTCGATTGCCGATGCATCGAAGAGATAATATTGGCGTAGATGCGGAACGGGATATCAAAGCGTGTACACTCGTCGTCTTAGAGCCAATGGAGTGTGAGGATCAGGATTAGCCTCCCAACCGCGGAAATACTGTTATGTTGTACATGTTTCGATAAGGAATTAATCAATGGGAATACTTATATGCGCACACGCGCACGTACGCGAATGCAAATGAGCTAATTACCTGTTTTCTTTGAATTTCCTTGTTTACACGTATTACTGAATTACGTTCAATTCAGTTCTGTGCATCAAAAGCAGCGTAATTGCCAAGGAGATCTGCAATTTAGATAGGGAAGTTCAGATACTATAACGCGGGATCGTTTGCTATAAATTTATAGTCTTCATACTCGATACGCTTGACTGAGTGCGCGCACTGATTGGAAAACGGTATATTATACTATTTCTATGGTCGAGATAACTGCTAAACGTCAGGCGCGCGGATTGATCTTATCCGACCACTCGACGAAACGTTACTCATTTTCAGGGTAAAAGCGCGAGTTTAATAATTCATCAGAAGCAGCGTTGACATACTACGTGGAGATTTTTGCGTGTAAAATAGCTTCCGCGCAAAAGCATACAGAGATGGACAGGATATGATGGCAAACGTGCTCGCAATCAATAAGCTGATAAGCGATAAAAGGTTTGACGAACTTGACCCCTCCCCTCCCGTGGGAGAGAAAAAGAGAAGGAAGGTTCAATGGCCAGTGCGTGGGCCGCGCTATAACCTAATAGAGCATTAGTCCCGATAAGGTTAATTGATAATGGCTTTTGGGGAAGTTTTTTTTTCTTTTTGCGCGACAGCTGCCCGTTAACGGACGCGTCTATATATCGATAGGGGGGTGGGGGGGTCAAACGAGTATTGGCGCCAGCGGTAAGGGTAATCTATTTAGTAATTTCGAGATGGTGTATTTAATTGGAAACGCTTGTGGTTATAAATAATGCGATTGAGATATATGTATTGGTTAAGGCAAATTTAAGTGCTTTTGTTAGGTTATAGAAGTTATTCGTAAATGTTTGATAGGTGGAATGTTCGCATGGGAAATTGTGGTTATAATTATGATGCGTAATAAATACGATAAACGTTCTATTTGTATCATTGTTGATGGTAGATTGTAAATTTGTCTAAATATACATATCTATAATAATAGAGGGGATTTTATGAATGCTATAAGTTCAAGGAAGCTTATTGTGCGCGAGAAATTTTTTATATGAAAATGATTTGATAATATTTTTTCTATTTTTTAAGGAAAGTTTAAGGAATGCTTAATATTTTACGATTTTGCCCGACAACCTGTATTTTTCTTAGCATATTTTGAAATCTCATATTAAAATTTATTAAAATCTCATTTTTTCAATTCGTGATAGATTCCTATTAGTTAGAAAGCTTTCACTTTCGGTCTCCTAAAATCTTCAGGCCATAAAATACTATGTTACAGTTGCCGTTATTAAAATAAAAAATTGGACTCAAATTTTTCCCTGGCAAGGTGACCCAAACTTTCAGTTACAACTTCTTGAAGTATATTAATTGATATTTATGGAAAGTTTAAATAATTCTTTAGAAAACTTTAGAACCTACTCAATTGAGCAGAGCGGTCCACTTTCATTGTTGAATAACAAATAAATAACATTCTTGTAGCGAGAATTCCATGGGTAACAACATTTAATAAACAATGATGTAGTTAGTCTGTAAAAGAATTCCACGAATACGTAAAAAATTGTGAAGAAAACATTTCACTCTAATAAGAAATATTTTCTATCTGAGAAATTTCGTAAACAACATTTTTTCGTCTGACAAAGGTACTGGAACTATTTAGCTGGCTTCAAATAATGTCTTTAATTAAACAATTCTCTATACGATGTTTAACTCGTATAATATCACTTTGATTAAAACGATATAATCCCCAAAGCATCGCCGTCATTACAATCATTTCAATCAACCCTGGATATAAAGCCATGAATATGGCACAAAGTAGAAAAATTCTTTCTCTACACGATGCGCTTTCCGAGGGGGAAATCAACGGATCGATTCGATTCCGCGCTTCGAAATTACATAAACCCGCTGTAGGTCCAATAGACCAATGCGCCGACAAAGGCACGAATCACTTCAGCAAATCACGTACGCCTGATTGCGATTATACGAGATCCTTTCTCATTTCCGTCACACGAGAGAGAAAGGGAAAGAGAGCGAGAGAGGAAGAGGGAGGATCGGACACGGGACTCATGAATTAAGAATCGCCCGTGGACTGCTATTTGCGTCAGGAAGTACAGGAGGAGGATAAGAGTGAGAATGAATCATGACGGATAAAGGAGGGAAATGCTCCTGTTTTATTAAATTTTAAATTCAAATCGGCTCGAGTGAATAAGAGCCGCTAAGGAGGCGAGGATAGCGACGCCCGTAAAATTTTCTTTCGAGTAGCGCGAGCGAACGTTGAAGCCCGAATGGGGGGAAAGATATCTCCGGGCGAGTATCTCTCTCAAAGCATTCGTTATTTTCGCCGGCTGACTTGCATTTTTTGGCTCTAGAATTTGAAAGGATATGTCAGACGGTTTTGAAAGTAGAGCGAATTAATTAATTTTATTTATAAAATATTTTTAATATAAGTTCTGGATTGTAAGATTTGAATGCCATACTAGATATATTGCTTTTACGATATGCTCTTTCAAAATATGCATTAGATTTGGCAAGTAAAAAAAGTTAGATTCATAAAAATTACAAGAAACAAAAAATAATAATAATAATAGAAATTAATACAAATTAATACGGTTATTTATCAGCTCTTCATTAGTTGTAAAATATTAGCTACCAAAGTTTATATTGAAATATTATAAATAAAACTAGTTAATGTATTTAGTTCTTAACTAAAAATTACTCATAGAAGAGAGCTTCATATGTAGTAAAGATCAGTTTTTTTGCCAAAGCGACATTTTATAATTAACTGGGGTGTAATTGCAAAGCGAATGATGGCACTCATGAGGATAATTAGCCTGCGAGATTTGCATGTCTATTAAGCTAGCACCGCCACTAACGACCACCACAATAAAAACTACACCATAATTTGTTGCCAATTTGTTGCTAATTTGTTGCTTTGAGATTGGGTTGGACCCGAAATCGATGGTCCAACGGGAGCGTAAGAAATCAACTTTCGGGCCCTCTCAATTTTGTTTTATTTATTAAAACGGTAAACAACTAATTAATAACTGTGCAGAATGTTGTATTTAATATGCTGCTAAGTGTTACAGTATTCGTGAATTTGTTGCTTCAAGATAGGCTAGATTGCGGAGCCAGAACATGATCAAAAAGAGAGAGCTCATGTAGTTTTTTGTTCCTTCCTGAAATCAGGGAAGATACACAATACTTTAATCCAGGGTATGAGAAAATTATCAGTTTTCGATACAAGCCCGACTTATCGGTTCTAGCATGAATGTGGGGTTTCTGCTTGAGTTAAGCGTGCGTGACTATCGTCCAAGCGAATCAAATATCAATAGAATTTTTCACTCCGACCATCTTGCAGCAACACATTAGCAATAAAATATGCTCTTTCTCCAAAGTCAACAACACAAAAACTCGCAAAGATGCCAGAAAATGATCTGCTAGCTTAATATTAATCTAGCACATGGCTTGTTTCTCGGAAACGGCTGGAGCAACAAAATCGGGATAGGCATAACAAATTAGCAACAAATTATGGTATAATTTAGAAACCCGGGTCATAAAATTTATCTGCTAGCTTAATTAGTAATAAAATATCCAATAGTTGTTTGCTGATTTATTCGTGATTTAAAGAAATTACATAATCCGGAGGATGGCCAGGAACCGTCAATAGGCGCTATTTTGTTTTTCGAGATTCGGGACCTAGCCTATTTTGAACAAATTATTCCACCTATCCCGTCAAAAAATGTTTTGTCGTTCAAAAGTTAGAACTGTGGCTGTGCTAGCTTAAGACTTAAGCTAGCACCGTCAGGATATCTCGGGAACGGCTGGAGCAACAAATTCGGGGTAGTCGTAACAAATTAGGAACAAATTAGCAACAAATTATGGTGCAGTTTTCACTCTGGTGGCCGTTAGTGGCGGTGCTAGCTTATTAGACATGAGATTTGCCTTTTATTCCTCTCAAGCATCGTGGCAAGTTAATCAGAACTTTGCGCGTTAATTTCAACTTTTCGACTCGAGTAAACGCTAAATTGGGAATGCGATGCCGTATCGTACGGACATGCAAATTACGAAACGATCAAAGGATCGCGAAGAAGCTAAAAGGCAAATGGCGTAATTACGTTAAATTTTAAAACGAATTCAATTATATTAGACTCGTAACTAGACAAAGCCAGGAATTCTTGTATCACGGCTGACTATACATGTTCTTTTACTACTGACTTAAAATGTATCGTAGAGTCGAACTATATTTTTAACAAATTAGTACAGCTTATTATAAACAAATGAATGATTCATCGTAACTGTAGATATCTTTCAATTTAAAATCTTATATATTATTATATTAAACTGCTTCTATTTTTTTTCGGTTCTCTGGGTTTTCGGTTTTTTATTTCTCTGATTGCCTGGTAGGTACTAAGACTATTTTTTTACAGAGATTTTTAGACAATTTTTGGACAATAAAATAAAAACTACTTATAATTCTGATTGATTTTGTATTTATTTTAAACAAAATCTATGGAACGACAGGATAATTATATAATATATGCGAAAAGAAGAACAAATAATAAATAACAAGTAAAATGGTTAATATACTTTTTTCTTTTATATTCTTTTAAAGTGCTGCACTCTCTATAATGAAATTAACGTATTAAATAATAACTAGCAAGTTTTATCTCGTTAAGTAAAATTTTATTTATATTTTTTTAAAGCGTTGCACTCTATATAATCCAATTATTTTATTCAATAATAATGTGTCAAGATTTAAGTTAACAACGGTTTGTCTTTTCAATGTATAAGATTTAATAAAAACATAAAAATTTAACCGAGCAACCATGAGCGAGTGAGGTAAAAAGCTAGTAAATATATTATTTTGTATAATTGGATGAAAACTGAATTTTAATCACGTTATTACCGCACATTGAATGGACCAGAAATCTTTGACTGCCTATCAGTTAATGGAAAAACGTACATCTTTTGATTCTCGACACGCGAAAGGTGATATCAAATTGCGTTTCAATGAAAAACTTTTACGAATTTAATTAGAAAATGTGAACATTGAGCTGAGTTTCATATTCTTTCAAAATGAAAGCACGGTTTTTCCAGACCTATGATCGCAATTTATCGAAATAATTAATGGCATTGTACACGCACATTAATATATTCAACGACAACCGAAGTATGATGGCTGTAGCGTGACCCATTTGTTATCGGCAAAGCTGCTACACCGAATGCTATCGCATTACCAATTAATAAAAGTTACTTTACAATTAATTAGAAACAGTGATTAATATTATCGAATACTAAATGAATTAATAATTCAAAATAAATAAAGATAATGTTAACATTATTATACATAAGATAATAAATTAATTTCAGAGGACGTGGCCTGGTAGTCAGTAAAAGTTTTTTTTTTTTTTACCGCGCCGATACCTCTAAGGAAAAAAAATGAATTAATTTAAAGATTAACCGAATAATATTATTAGAGTTGATCATAATCTTAATTAATTTTGCTTATAGATCAAACGTCAATTTGAAAATTTCCATTTACGACGCGCGTGAAAAGAACGAAAATATTTTTGATGGTTTCATAATGGAAAATACGAGATAAATCACGAGTTCTCCTCTCATTTATTTCTGTTCACATTTGCACCCATAGGAAATTATCGAAGAACTTGTCGACGTTGTATTTGAGAAAATCGATATGCAATCACTTGCAGCTGCGTCTACTTAGTGTCTACATCAGAAGATACTTAATTAAATTTCTGCTCCGTGATTATTTGAGGCCACATGTAAATTTGGCATCTCGCGTCTTTCATCGGATGATTATTTTTAGACTGCAAAACTGAGGTAGAAATACTTTAGCTCCGTATTTAATTTGAAAAATATACTAGAAAAAATAGTCATAAAAATCTATAATAGAAGGCTTGTTAAATATCGATATTCCTTTAAAGCGAAAATAGTTAGCTCAAACGCATTTTCCATTAAGGAACATAAAAGTTTATGTGCCTAGTATCAGATTAGATAATAAATATTGATACTAACAGTATCGATGCGCGTGTTAAATATTCTGCCTTTACGAGCTTTAGTGTTTAAAAAATCGTTTATGATGGCCTCAATAAAGTTTTTCTACGAGCGTCAATCGAGTAAAAATTTTAATAGACAAAGGAAACCGAAGACCCATACGGAAAATCCTATTAAAAGTTTAAGTACGTCCTCGACATTCGGAATCTCGGATAGAGCTTCCACTCAATTGGCTAAATTATCCAGTCGCTCGGCGAGAACAAGAAGTTCCCCACTTATAAGAAAAAAAGGATTATCCTACTATTACTTCATCCACGTACTATAATGCTGCAATGAACGCACGCGTCCGACTACTAATGCGCTATACTACTTGTTCCCCGACAATTGTATTATTCTTGGCATAAAATGTCGAGATTCGCAATAATGTAAGCTCGCATATACGCGTATTCATTAGTAAAATTGCTAATCAATCGCCGTACGAGTAACCGTGGGGGGCACTGAATAAATTAGAGACCATTTGGGACTATAGCCAGCAAAAACGAGAAAACTAGTCGCCATAGCGACGATCGTGCTTTTCCGCTTCTTCTCGTTCCCGATCCTCTTCCCGGATAACCACGGCGGAACTTTCTTTTTTTTTATCAAGGATCTATCTTAACGCCGCCGGACGAGAAAAAAAGAAGGCGTCACACAATCTATGACACGGTTGCCTTGGCTTTGCGCGAGTTTACCCGTTCGAAATAAATATTTGCTCGCTCCGAGAATTGTTTTTTTTTTCTCTCGATAGAATAAACATTCGCCGTGGGGTTGAGCAAATATCGAGAGAAGAAAGAGCAAATGGCTTCCGGAGACATTTGTATAGTTTGTAAATATGTAGAAGTAGCCGGATAGCTTTAATAATTTATCGAATGTGCCGAAGAGGCTGATGCATAAATTAGCCGAGGCAAATGACGTGTTTAACGAGCTCGATTCGTCAAGTCCTGCCGATGTTTGTACATTTTTCATCTTTATTTTGGAGTATAAAAATATATTGATTTGGAATTTTCTAAGAAAGATTACTACAACTTTGGTAGTTAATGGCGGTATAAATAAACAATTTTTATTCATGGTTACAACCACTGCTTATGTTAATGCGCTATAATCATCAATAATTTACATATTCGACGCGGTATTATATACTAGTATATTAATTAGATACCTCTCGGTTGAATTTTATAAAATCATACTTGCTACCATAGAAACGTGTGTGTTTTTTTTTGTAATTAAAACATCCTGATCAACGAATTTTTTTACTTTAAATCGTCATTATTTCCATCAAACATACTTTACAAAGTCAGAACATTAAAGCTCTAATCAAATTTTACCAAGAAAACTCTACCCGGACTAAGCTCATGTCGCATGGAAATTCATTTCGCTTTGCAAGTCCGCCTCTTCATTAGTCGCCTAAGCACTGTATTTTCAAGCTCCCTCTACAAAAACATACTTAAAACGCCCATAATCTCCAGTCTTCACAATTTTTTCCTGGAAAAACCTGCGTCCACCGCTTCTATCAGTGCAGGTATACGCGCGACTATTACCGCGCAGCAGAATGGCATATAATTACGCGTGTGGGCGCGGGAAACAAGCTTTAATCAAGGAGGAGGTATACGCCACGATTAATTAGTGATTACCGCATCGACACGCGCCTGCTGGTGCCACACGTACACCCACCGATCAGGCTTTTTTTTCCTTCTCCGGAACAGGTGCTGGTGGCGGCGGTCGGTGTGATCGATCAACAATATATAGGGTCGTGTCAGCCTGTTGCGTGATGGGTTCTCTCGTATAGGTGTGCGAGTGAGTATCGATTTTTAAAAGGGGGAGATGGAAAGGAGACTGGCTATAGATTTCATTTCCGTAATTGGTGTAGGTGTAGCCGGTCTGCGTGGAGATTGTGACGCTAATCAAGTTTCGCCGGGTATGGAGGTACGTGTGATTAGAGTACGCCACGTGGAGAATGGTCCTAGAGTGGCTATGTTCTCGTGCCTCGAAAGAATTCCCGCGGGTATGGGTTATTCCGTGTTACCGGGATCGAGCAAGTTTTAATGGAAATTGAATAAAGTTTTTCAGGAAGTCTTGCGGAAGTCTACGGTTAATGAAGAGATTTTTAGGATATTTGTATCGTGAGATAGTTGCAACTTGTTGTTAAGGATATATTATTGATGAGATTGGTTTATCATGTTTTGGTATTATTGATATAGGAACGTAATAGAAATGTTGATAATCGAAAAAACGCATTGCAGAGACTTGAGCAAACAGATGGGTCTCGTGTAACTGTACGCTATATTGGATATTTGCAATCCTACCATGATATTATATATTTGATTTTCGTCAAGATTATTTTCAAACATATATAGATTTATCTCGCTCAACAACGTAAAATTTTCTAATATACAAGGTACATCATTAGTAGATACAGTTTCCATATAACATCTGTATCCAATCTATTACCCGATTGTGTGGTGATTTTTTATCTTTTTCTTACTCAGAATGCAAGTATACTGTATAATACGCAGCATTGATGATGTGTGTAAAAGATACAATATTATACATTATATTATAAAAATTTATTTCTGATGTTACTAAAATATAAATGATATGTACACTATATACCGAAATGCTCATACACGCCTGACTATACGCAGACAGAACTACTTAGACTTTTTCATCGCAAGAAAATAAAAACCTTCCTCTTTAACGCAGCAATTCATTGCTCAGACTCAGCCGCTTGGCAACATTTGTATCTACTCCATCCGTGTGCCCTACATCCGTCCGAATCCCTCGAAAACTCCACCGTCACGTCTCAGAACAACAACGACAACAACAGAATAAGACTCATCGTCCCTTTCCCCAATTCTCGAAATCACCCTAATTTTGTCCCATGCGTTCTCCTCGGATCTAAAAGCTTCTTCTCTTCCGCATGTACAGATGGAGGGTGCGACAACGGAGCTGGAGGTTCTAACGCAGAAGGCATGCAACCTACTCTTCGACACGAACTTCGGCATCAGTTTCGGCCTCTACTGCGCGAGCGGTCAAAACTTTCGCGCTGCTGTGGGCCAGCTGTTTCACTGCGAGCGCAGGCCCCGATTCCTGCGCACTGGCCTGTCCAAACGCTCGTCTACCAATCAGACCAATCAGCACGGTAATGATGATTATTGGGGTAAAGGGTGGGAGAGAAGAATAGCGGGGGGTAGATAAGGGACGAACGGGTGGCGACGAACTCGTTACTTATTGATTAATTTCGTGCGGACGATGTCTCGCGGGCTCCTAAATTTTCACGAGCGGGTGATTAGGGTGTAATTTGATTTGTTGTCCGAGCTGTAATTGAAATTAATCTGATGTTTGTTACGAGGATATCTGTCAAAATGTTGGGTTAAGGGATCGATAATTTAACTTGACAGTATAATGTGGAATTTGTTTTGTCGTGCGGGAAAGTGTGTAGTTGGAGAAAAAAAAATCAATTTCGTTGTTTGGAGATGAAGAAAAAAAAACGATGGTTGCTGCTTATCAACAGTAAAATCAATGAACTTTTGTAGTGTTTACCTATACATTCTTGTCTTATTCGTTTTTTTTTATTAATAGAAATATTGATTAGCTTTTTACTACACTCGTATAGTAAAAAAAGTTTATAAAATATTTACGGTAGAAATAAAGCGCGGAGGTTCAAAAAACTTATACTACGTTATCGTGTCGCCTGTTTTATAATTACACGCGCTGACTCGCTATTATTATGTGCTCTTTAGGCTATTTATATTTGAGCTTTTATCGATAGTTATATATTTGCATTTTTATTTAAAGTTTTAAACACTCGTTAAACTTTACTCATCAAATAAGTTTAAAATAAACATTCCTACTGCCCAACTACCCTTTTTTCAAATATTTTCGACTATGTGTACACACTAAGACTGGCACTCCTATCCGGTACAAATATTTGTCATATTAAAAAAATTTTAATTCAGAATCTATATCCACCAATTTAATTAACTTTTTTTCTTGAATACTTTCAATTCTCCCTTTGTGACAAGACAAATATGACGTTATATAAATACATTCCAACATTGTTGGGATTAAAATAAATTTTTCTTCTTATTTTTGCTACATTACATAAGCTGACATGTATACGAAGGACATTGAAATGCACTTTGTTTTGCCGATATAAACTTTTTCACGCATTTCTTTTTTTTCCTGCACTGCAATGCATAAAAATAGAGATAGCGAGAGAAAAGCCAGTATTCGATTAACTATTTTAACATTGTTAAAGGGATAACAAAGTTTTTTGTTGTCTTAATAAACTATAAATAGATTATAGACCTATTTAAAGCCTCTGTAAAATACAATTGAATTTTTCGTATTATTATTGTTTGCATTGCTTGAAAAAATTACAGCTTTTACTACTACACACTCACTCGGCCACAAAAAAAAAAAATTTCAAAAATAAAAAGAAAAGATTATTTTCTTTTTGTTATGATGAAATATTGGCCTCTCTTCCCTGTCCCCCTAATTTTTTTCAGCTTCCCCTCGGCTTCGTGCACATAAATTGTTTTTTTTTCTTTATCCTCGCATCTCAACAAGAGCTGTCAAGAAACGACATTAATCATGCACTTCCCATTCGCCAATCATTCGTTCCTATCCTTTTCTCCTTCGGTTCTCGCCACAACCACTGTCCCCCTTTTATTCATGTCCACAGGCACAGATACAGTGAGGACGAGCGGTACGACCTTGGGCGACCAGACGATCGTCTTCGACAAGCCCTGGCGCGACTCCTACCACCTGAAGCAGTACAATCCATGCGCGCGTGCCACACCGCCACGTGGCTACAGTGAGAGCGAGACCGACGACTGTCTTCAGCGTACCGCCAGTGACGACAAATGACAACGCGACTCCTCCGCGCTATATGGCTGACGCCACATCACATTCCAGTGCGGAGATGAGGACAGCATCACTGATGCCGCGCCGAACGATTGAACGTTATGTGCGATTTATACATAATATAATACATTATAAATGTATAGTGAATTTATTCAAGCGATACTGTTTCGGTGTCTTTTGCGGTAATTATGTATGATAATAAACACGAGGCGCACGTGCGCGTAAGGCTGTTGAGGTTTGACTGCGTGGAGAGTGGAGGTGTGTCACGATAATAATGTCTTTTCGTATATTATACCCACATGATGGAACGCTGTCAAATCGAAGGTAATCGAATTCATGGACCGTTACTATTCGTTCGTCAATAACGGGATACGGGGTTTTCTATCGTGAATATTGAAAGTATTACTGTTGTGAGAACCAGGCGAATTATGCAAATGCCTGAATGAGATAATAAGAATAATAATACGCGAATAGGATTTCAGGCGTGTGTCATTTGGATTTTCACTTGATTTCAATGTATTTTTTCCAGATTTTCTTTATCTTATTTTCATACCTCTATTATTATTTATATTATTATACTTTCGTCAATAAGATTAATCAATCACCTCATTCTCATCGTTACACGAGATACGTAAATTTCGCCCACCAACATGATGAAACAATTATAATACACGCGCGGCAACGAAACAAAAAAACAAAAAAGAAAAAATCAATGCACGCTTGTTATACCAAAGAATCACTCGATAATGTGCATCTAGTCAACGTAACTATATAAGTTCGATTCGAACTGTACACATACACATGCAAACATAGAGGACCTCGTCGGGCAAATGGCACTGCGCCATCGCTCGCGAGCTCTATACGGTGACGACGATATATATATATATATACACGCAGATATATAGATATAGGTACACTGCAACGCGATTGCCCGAGCATTTTTCTCTCTGTGTACGATAACCGTATGTTACGACAGAAGCGCGCGCGCGCCTTCGCTGTAGAAAGAGAAAAAGGAAGAGAGGGGAGGAAGAAGGACGTCGCTAAAACGCGAGTCCAGCGAGCTTTTTCGATATCCTATATATAGGGGAGGATCAAGAGGCGGCGAATCGTAGCCGTAAATATTGTTGGCGCGCGCGCGACAGGTTCATTACTTAAGCGCGTCGTTTGTATGTGTGCGAGTGGTAGCGATAAAGTTTTTACGAATGAGTTACACTGCGTTGTATTTTTCTACTTTGTGCGTGTATGTACGCGAGGAGGAATGTAGGTTTATCGTCCTGTTGGTTGCAGAGAGCAAAGGTGTTGTTGTTATAGCAGCGAGCTGTGTGATGTGTATGCGATTATGGCTGCGTTGTTAATTGATCTTTGGACCGTTCTGTCGTACGAATGCTAAATTAGTGTTTGTTAATTGATTTTCGACTCGCAGTGAGTATACATTACACAGATATACTTAAATCGGCAGAATGTGCAAAGATCGAGAGGATTTTATATAGGCTCGCTGCGAGTATACTTCGAATTAGCAATTAAGTATCTGGTGTTCAAGAATGGATAAACAAAAAAAAAAAAAAAATTTAGAAAGTAAAAAAGGTTAAAATAAGTCGCGGCTATATTTTATTTAATTATCCGAATAGGCTAATATATAACAATAAAAAAAGTGTATGAAATTCTATGTCTTCATTCGTTGAATGTGATGATACATAAATTGTTCATGCTTTTAACGCAGTATACGCTGTTATTTTTTATTTCCGTCTTCACCATCTAATACAGTAATTACCATATTATGATTATTATGTGTTAGTATGCCTTCATATGATTTTTCAAGTATTAAAAATAATGCCTATTTGCGGTATGTGTACGAAAACAAACTTAAGATGAAATTCTACGGACGATATTAAACTGAGAACGTATATCTTTTCATGAAAATAACTTTTCCGAAAGCGACGCGGGAAACTTCAATAAAGCGGATCGGAAGACTTTCTTACATTATAATATCCATTTTAAAGACGAAAAATTCTCTCCACGGCTTTTTAATCGCTGTTCTTTTCAAACTTTATCATCCCCACACCAATTGCAAATTTCATTTATCAAAAATAAAATAAAAAAAAAAAATTGTTCCACAATATTACAAGCTTATATTTGTCCTGTCAATCTCCGTAATCCTCCAACTCTGCAAGCCACGTTCGTTACAAAGCTCTTTTTTGCCCTCCCGAATTATCCGGGGTCACGCCAATCCTCTGCTCACCTAACGAACCCCTCAATGGAAAAAAAACAAACGACAACAAAGAGACAGCAAATGGAAAGGATGGAGCAAAACAAGCCAAATCCGTTTTCAATTAACGACGGTAATCCAGTCGATCGCGCGATCATAGGCGTTGATGAAACGGGCGCGTTAAGTCGCCTTTGCCCCGGTGTCACGACGCGACGAGCGCTTCAATTTATCCCCCGGGCAAGTTACGAATTCATTAAAGATTGTTTAATCTGTTACCGAAACTGTCTCTCTCTCTCACGCGTTTGCGCGCGCGTGCTCTCGCATCGCAGGAGTTGCGCCTTGAATTAGGTCAGACGTATAGGATGGCTCTATAGGTGAGTTAACGAAATGGTTCGATGTGTTTTCCTTTATTTAATATCTTATGTATCGTGTATTAATACATAAGAAGTAATGAAAAATGTGGACTTTCAGAGACAAGCAGAGAAATCAGGAAATATTATAACGTGTTAAAAATTTTTTTTTAGGGGGAATAGAAAATCATTAAAATTTTGAAGAATATAATTATAGTCGGGCGCTGATTTCCCATAAAAAAAATATTTTCTTCTTGGCAAGGATGTATTTGTCCGTATAAGTTATCATTCAAAAGTTAATTCACAATAATCCTCTATACAGTAATGTGATCAAAACTTTTAGCTGGGATTTATTAATCGTGTTGTTGTCGTGATAATAAATACTGTAATACTTTCTTTTCTTCCCTTATTGTTCATATGATTTTAAATTCGTCAAAATTACTTTGGTAGCCAATGTGCTTCACGCGCTGCGCGATAAGTAAAACTCGGTTCTATTATTAATAACGCCTAACGAATTTTCGGCTTGTAAGGCCTACATAAGCGAGCAGGCAATCACGGCACTGAATCTTGTTAACAACGCCTCTCTGTTATCAAGTAGGTTGCGCTTGTCTTTACCTAGTTTGGTCCTGCTGATTTGATGGCCTACTTTCGTGATAATTTCAAGTTTTTATAGTAGTTAGGTAATGCTTTATTATTCTACAACACTTTTTAGGCAATGAGTACGCCTGCTTCTCAGGAGTTATAGTTAATTCTTATATTTTGACGAACTCTTCTAACTTACTTTAGACTCACATTTACTAGATTAGGCCATTTCGCTTAATTACTAGTTAAATCACGTCACACTCGTCAAACCGTAAAGGCAGGACGCGCTTCTTTTATCAGCTCAGTAAGCTGCCACAAGCAGTCCGTTCTCGTTTTGAACTAAGGCACTTCTTAAGATGAGAGAGAGAGAGAGAGAGAGAGAGAGAGAGAGAGAGAGAGAGAGACTTACCGGTGTCGGAGTCTGGGGCTGGCAGAGGTCGCACGTTGCCGAAGAAGCGCTGATCGAGCAGCTGGAGCAGCTGGAGGGCGGCGTCGTGCACTGGCGCCCGGGGACAGCCCGTGTTCATCAGCGTCACGTTGATGATGCTCGTGTAGTGGTCGCACGGGTATTCGCTACATACAGGCATGACGGATGGATTAGTGTGGTGAGATTGTTTGATAAGGGTATATTGATTAGAATCTTGTAAATCGTGGTAGCATGAGCACATTTAAGTATACTGATTATTTGACGAAGTTTAGTGGATTTTGAAGTGAAAAAGGGAATGTTTATTTGATCGACCCTATTGTTTTGAGTCGATACACTGAGAAAAATTGATGTATAGGAACAGTTACTATATGCGATTCAGTTGTAAAAATATACTTGGGGAATATGTTTCAATGTCAAATAATTCCTCCTGTTTTTTTTCTTCTTCATATTTTAGTGTTTTTATTTGCTTAAATTTCAAGTTTTACGATTAAAACCACACTTGTAATTTTACTGCTCAACTTTATCTCTAACCGTTCATAACGAACAAAATTTAAATTATTTATTCAAAGTTTGGAGGAATGAAAATAAATAACAATATAGTAAAAATAATGTTATCAAATCTTTACTCACATCTATATGATATAATTCTAAATGCATTGTAACAATACATGCATTTTTCCTCAGTGTAAGAAATAAAAATACCCATGAACTTGAAAAGTTTGCTATCGTTTATTATGATTTTCAGTGTTTTAAGAAATATTTAAACAAACAGAAATATTGCCTTTACTTTTAGATTCTTGATCAAACCGCGCATTTTACACCATCAAAGATGAAAATATCAAAAATTAGTTTTCATTGAAGAATAATTTCGACTCACCGAGCACTGAAGATGGTGGCCAATGCGAGGAAGCATCCGTCGGCAACTTGTGGCAGGCCCGTGTAGCACCGGTCGACCACCCAGTCGAGGAGCGGCCCGATGTCAGGATTACCCTCCAGCAACAACACGACCGTCTCGCGAGCGAGAGTATAGATCTGAGGGTAAAAAAAATTTGATTTTGGTTATTTGTGATTATAAAGAGGTATTGCAAATTTGAATCCACTATTATTAATTAGTTCGGGAATGATGCCATGATAGAATATCATAGTATTAATAACGGTCTATAATGCAGAATCGTGAATAACTAAATAACTAATAAACTAATTACATATTCGAAGTGATAATTACGTAAAGGGAAATGCTGAGTTTAAATTAATGCTAGACAGGCATTCAAAGGTTCAAAAGTTATCGAAAAATGGAGATAGGTTTCCAAACGATCATATCTCTAGTCCGACGTTGTCAAATATTGAATTTCGAATACGAAATTGTAACATATTAATTAATCCAATGAACATGGCCAGTATTGACGATATATATACATCAATCGTAAAAATTTTATTCCGTTTGCAATATTGTAAAATTAATTGAATAAAATTTTCGTATATTTTATAGGTTTAATTTAATTTCAGTTGACAAATAGTTATTTTCGATACAAGTGCGATAAAAATGATTTTGGCACAAGTGTAGATTTGTCGCCCGAGCGAAGCGAGAGTGACAATCACACTTGTGCGAGAATAATTTTTTCGCACGTGTATCGAACATTATTTTTTAACACGGCGTGCACAAAACGCCGTTTTTCTATGCGCTTGCGAAGGCAAGCGTGCGCAAAGTGGACACTTTGCGCACGGAGTGTGAGCAAATATTAATACACTAATAATAATTATTTCAATGCAATAAAAAAAACTATTGTGGTTTCTATAATTTAGTTATTTTGTCAATAAAGACCTCAAAAGTCATCTAAATTTAAATAAGATACTTTTCTTCTACTTGCAAAACGATTTCTCTCGTCATTCTATTATTAAAAAATGCCTAGGAATCGGCTGAAAAAACCCATGATCTAACTAAGAAAACTACGAAGTTTCTTCATAAAGATATACACATTTTGTTAAAAACTACCTAACCAACGACCATCCCAAAACCAACCTTCTCGTCCTTGCTCCCCAGCAGCAGATCCAGCCACTGGTACAAAATTGAGCCCTCCTCGGACAAGCTCTGAGGATTGAAGCAGGGCCCGCAGCACAGCAAGCCACTCATCGCCAGTAGGGCCGACAACTGAAGCTCAGAGCACGAAGCCCCAGACGACTTTTCGTCCTCATGGCCAGCAGGCGGTGAACTCGTGAGGGGTTTTCCGTAGGGTCCAGCCCAGCTTGCGAACAGCGTGAACAGGTTGCGACGCAGATCGCGCTTCAGTAATGTGTGACAGGCCTCTACTGCAAAATCGATTCGTCGAGGGTGACGATGGTTATGAAAACAGAGAAATTTTTCGGGAGCGATGGATGGTGAATTTATTGGATGAAGGTGGAGCGTATTTTTTGTACTATGGGAAAGGCGCTTTGTGAATCAAATTGTTGCGCTTTGTTAATTAATCTTGTAATGTAAAAACAATATTGCATCGGATGTGGAATATATAGTTATGTGGTATGGAATGAAACCTTCGAGCGAAAATATGCTACTGATATATATTTTTCCTTTGTTGCTTAAAGTTATATTTGATACATTGTGTGCTTTATCCTGATTTTGAAAAATAATATTTTATTATGGATTATATTAAGAATTTTAATAAAGCTTCTACACAAATCATCAACCATTTCAGTGCAGCTAATTATCAATCGATTTTCATTAGCTTTGAAATCTTAAATTAAAATCTAAATGTACGTAAAAATGCTTATTTTGTTTAACTTTTCAAGAACACAAGAAATGCAATAATAAATAGTACATTGATTGTCTGCAATTTTCTCACAGTAATGTAAAAATTAAAAAAAAATTGGCATCGATTTATAGACATTCTACGACTGCTTCTGCTTTGAAAGGACCAATAAACAGTAAAACCTATAAAATATTAATACCGAAGCATAAAAAGGATTTTTCCATATGTTACATGGGTTTCTCTCCAAAGCAAGGCGATAACATCCACAACAACAAAAAACGATAAAACTTCCCAACCTGATGGATTAAAAATTCTCCTCGACTCGTTACTATCCCACTCGTACTATCAATTTCCTATCCACACATTCAGCCGTACTCCAATATTAAAAAGCCACAAAACACGTTTACTACTACATCCTCTCTATCAGGGTATACTCACGCGAAAAACTCTTGAGCATCTTGCGCACAAAGTTACAGAAGTGCAGCTTGATGTCACGTACCGACGGCGCCTCCTTGTCCGTCTCGTTCTCAAGATAGAGTCGCGCCCCGTCCACGTACTCGACAAGTGTAGGGTGCAGCGATTGTGTCTCTCGGTCCAGCACTGCTGGGCTATTTCGATCAACAAAGCGGATTAAGTCTTTGTCAGCGGCGAACTGATTATCGCGAGTGTACGTGTGTCTGTGTAGAAGTGAAGTAGCGTGGATTACAATTGTAATCAGGGTCATGGAGGGTTGTCATTGCATTGATGTATTTTGAATGTAACAATATTGAACTATGGACTTTGTATGGCACTGTTTAATTTAATTGGAAATGATTTAGGTAATGCGGAATAAATTGATAATACGGTTTAGTCGTGTTATAACGTATCAAAATACGATAATTAAACGAGCAGAAATATTTTGTGTTTAATTAATGAAGACTTGCAAAAGTTGTGTATGTACATTAATGATAATACCGAAAAACGACCGTTACCGAACAAACAATAGCCACACGTGTATAGAGAAACCGACGCGCTAATTTATCTGCAAACAGAGCAACCCAGAAGTGTAATTTCCCAATGTACATATGTAACAGTCGAGTGAAATGTGCGTTCAATAAAGCAGAATCAACGGTATATTCCCTCCCTCACCAGATCCCGAAGGTGCCGTACTCGGCGATGAGCTCGAGCACGCGCACGAGCTGTAGTCTGAGGGCGTCGCGCCTACGGCGACGGCGCATGTTCTCCTGCTTCCGGTCGTTGGCGTCTCGGATGTAAGGCACGAGTTCCTCCATCAGGTCTCTGCAAAAATAGAATTCGATTAGGGTTAAAGTAATGTAAAGTTAATGTTGATTTATGTCGGTGGTAATTATGAGATACTAAAATAACAGTTTTTATCGATGTCTGGAACAGAATTAGTGCGCGTGATTTTGTAACTTTTCATTCGTTTACCAATGAATCAGTAAAATAAGTATGTTTTGTACAATATATTATGTAATCATAAATATTCGTTCCATTATTACTTTTTTGTTTAAGATTGAAGTAGCTTAAAGAGATTATTGATGAAACAACTTTATAGAAATTGATACGATTCTCCGACCGGTAAATGGCTAGTAGCTCGATTGGATATAGTGAGTCGATGGATCCATTTTTTTTCTCGACGAATGAAATACTGTTTCCGATCATCTCTTCACATTTACTAGCATGACAAATACTTAGTGTGTGTGTGTGTGTATGTGTGTGTGTGTGTGTGTATCGCTCTCGTTCTTATGGCAAGGAGAATAAAAACAGATAGAAATACAAATAGAATTTTTCTATCAATATCTGTATTTGCGAAGCTTTAAAAAAACATCTCCAAAATTGTTATCGCTATAATTTGATTGAATCACGGTTGAAATATATAGTTTCCCGTGAGACTTCAATTTAAAAAGTTCGCTTTTTTTTAAAATAAACAATTCAATTGGAAAATCGACCATTTTATATCTGAATTTTCAAACTTTTAAATTATTTTCAATACATCGATTTCAGTCTGAGAGCGCACATGTGCACTTTTTTAATTGGTTTTTCAGATAAAATTTTAATTTACTTTCGAAAATTCAAACTTGATAAAACATTTATTAAAACTATGCTTATAACCACACATGTCTAGAAAGCCGGCCATGATTACGAATCCACAATCCTCAAACTTTATAATGTAAAATCAACGAATCTAAAATTTGCCATTAAAAACACACGCTTTTCAAAACTTCATCAACCATGCGAATTTCTATAATCCACGTGCCTTTCATTTACCGTACACATTCGCAAACCGTACCGTAACGTCAATAATCCTACTACCATCTTTATGAAAACTGTATTGTCCAGTGCTCGACATTCGCCACGGATGTGTAAGCGAAGGGATTTGCTGTGCTGGCAATAAACGCGAGTACCACAACACGCCGCTGGGCGACGTTAATTCGAGGGGGCCAACTCGAAGCGTCACGCGAACGTTTATCGTTGCGGGATCTTCACTCGCGTATTCTGGATTCAACTGGACTGTGGTTTGGTGGAGCACGTTTGCGTGAAAGATATGAGTGGTAGGTATACTTTGCTAATAAACGTTTCCTTTGTTCGAATTTAGAATGGTCGTTTAAAATAATTTAGTTTTACCATCGAACGCCACTCACTTTAGCGATGAATAATCAATTATATTGCTATATTAATAATAATGGCCTTGTATCTGATTTGCTAAGTTCCACTTTTGTGTAGGTCATCGGATTGCCGAAAATTCGAGAGTATTTCTTACAATGTAGGATTAAATATTTCTATTTCGAATACTACACAAAAGAAGAGAATTCCCTTTATCGAAACGTCGTTGACGAGCGCATATACCCTCCAGGAATTCAACAAACTCGTTCAAAGAAAATCTATTGCCAAGAAAAAGAAAAAAAAAACTGACGATATTCTTTATTGGATTACCCAAGACCTTTTCTAGACTCAACAAAAAGAGCCTCGAAAAATCCACTGGTTCAAATCAATCGCGCTCTTTCAGCAGCTCTTTTCGCGGGAATGTTTCATTACATTCCGTCGAGCAATACCATGATGAAAACTCACGTATACACGTGCGTGCGACTGAAGGTACACCTTTGTGCACACGCGCGCACGATTCGCCAGATGCCATTCGATTTACGTTCATTATGCGTACACCTACGCACGCCCGAATTCATGAATAATCCTGTTGATGAGAGGATGAAGGTATTGGAATGGATTCGAGGAAGTAACGTAATTATACGATGAGATGGGAGAATTAAACGGTAGTTGGTTGATGCATGATTTAGGGCATAATGAGAGAAATAAAAGGCGTGGATCGAGCTGAATTTTTGAAAATAGGCTGTTATGGCGAAAGCTTTCGGAAAATGGGGGATAAAATAATTTTTGATAATTGTTCTTAGAATATTGAGATTTTCAGAAGGTTTCGGAGATTATTTTGGATTTTTTTTAGTATATATGTATTTTATTTCACAATTAACTAGAGAGTATATCTATATAAAAAAACATCTTTAATAGAATTATTTTTAGAAATATAAGAACGTAAAGTTTGCACGTAAAAGCATAAAAATTAAATTTAAAAGATGTTTCTTGGAGTACAAATGATATTTTCCCTTTTCTATATATCTCGATAACATATTCCATAGATTTAGAACAACGATTTATTGAAATTATTCTAGCATATAAATAATTTAATATATAAATTATTTTTCGAAATAAGCAAATAATCATTTTATTTGAACTGCTATTATTTACTGTGTTGTAATTCAAATAGTTAAATATCAAATTATCGATGCATATAAATTACATTCACGAAACTCAAATAAATATCCCAACGGAAGCATCAAACTAAATTATTACCTATATTATATCATATCCTTTTATAGCTGCAATCAAATTCTGACCTCTCGAGCTGACCTCCAATCAATCATTGTTACATTTTAATAAAACAGCTCCACACACTTTTTATTAAATTAAAAAAAAAAATCCAAAACGTAACGCCCCCGAGTGCGATAAATCAAATTTTACTGCGAACGAGTAAGAGTAATCTTGAATAATATGCCAAGGAAAAAATCCTTTCGAAGTTAAAATATCATATAAGTAAGGGGGAAAGGGAGATTGGCAACCCCACTAAGGTACATGCAATGTCTCGTAACTCAACCTATATTCTGCTACGTACAGCGTGTGTGTAATACCGTTACGATTGTGCAATGATTTACAGTATTAAATTATAATTTTACGAGCAATATGATGCTGCCATTCATTTCATTACAGGATTGAATTTATTCCTTCTATACGCAGGCACAGAAAAGTTAAAAAATAATTCTTTATGAATCGTAATGTTTAAACCTTTTACTTGATACCATAAGGTAATTATTTTCTTAATGAGAAAAACAACATTAAGGTTTGGATAGGAGATCATATCAACATTTTTAAAATTATTCTTGTAGGCAAATGACATTTGTATAAAGGTAAATCGGATCATGTAACAAATCGACTATATTTTTAATATAACTCCTAATGAATTCAATTTATCTTATCCATCCAATCTCATCTGTAGTAAAACACATAAATTTAGTAGGGATTTCCAATTCCGATTACTGGGCAATTCTTTTTCCTAAATCACGCCTTACCCCTACCCTACACGGAGAAAAATGTTGTACTAAAAATTACTATTCTTTATATTAAACGAAGGACATACTCGTATTCTCATCAAAATTACTACAAAGTATAATAAAAATTGCTATTTTTATTTCAATTTTTACTATATAAATAGCAATTTTTACCATACATTGTAGTAATTTTGATGAGAATACGAGTATGTCCCTCGTTTACTATAAAGAATAGTAATTTTTAGTACAAAA
>UXGD01002444.1:0-26056 GCA_900474315.1 Torymus auratus | reverse complement strand
GATGTATGTAAAATCCAAAGTAAAAACTTTTGTTTTGTTCTAAATTTAAAAAAAAGAAGCTATTATACTTCAAATCTAAAGGTAAAAACGCTGTTCAAACTTAATGGATAAAATATTGTCGTACTTTTAACATCACGCGCATGGATATACTGATATAGAGAGCCCCGTTGCACCCTACAAATTCATCGCGTAAGTGTATATGTTCGTTGCCAATCTACAGGCGCTATAACTATTATACCCGATGTTATAAATTATATAGCTCGACGAATTCCCGATTTAACTAGGTAGCGCGCGCATCTCATAACTTCCCTGGTTTAAAGGTTCGAAAAGGTTCTGAAAAAATTATCAAGGATTTTCTTCTGATCCGGTTCATATATGTAGAAAGGTCAAGTGTACGCTTCAAAACTTTTTCAACGACGAAATTTCAGTTTCAGATGCTAATACACGAATTTAGGAAAATATAATAGTAGAATAATGCTTTTTCTCATTATTTGTTCATGTTTTTGGAATAGTGAACTGTTTTGAACCATCAAGCTTTTTTACTGACATATTGAAAATTCAAGCAAACGTGATTTCAATACAAAACTAATGTTAGTGTACATTAAAAATACATAATTAAGAATAATACCATGGTTAAAATGTTCGAAATGGTTCGGAACAGTCCGGTACCAAAACCCGGAAAGGTTCAAATAAGAAAAGAATTTTTTTTCTGATCCTTTCCGAATTTCGGAACCGAAAAAAAACATATAAGACAAAGAACCTTAAAAAATATGTTTACCACACACAGACACAACTAAGGAAACATGGGCTGGCCGATGGCGGCCCTCGGGGTGGCCCTGGCCGCCCTCAGCCTCGTCGGCTCGCACCATATCCCAGGCCACCATCAGCGCCACCTGCCACCCGCAGGCGAGCCGAGCTTCCAGCGCGGCGCCGTCGAGAGCTACCCCGGCAAGGAGCCCGTGCCCGAGAGCTGGGGCTTGCCTCTCCGCACCGCCGTCGAGTCCATACCCGAGCACGATGGCGATCATCGGCAACCGCTTCGCGACGCCGTCGAAGCTAATTATAAACCGTGAGTATTTATCGCTGTTGTTGTTGTCTTTGTTGTCGGTTATTTTTTTGTTAAGATTGACATGCGATTCCCTAATAATAGGAAATTTCACAGTATGGTATGATACATTTTTCTGTATTTCTATTTAGTCGAATTTTTTGGAAATTACGGCGATTCTTATGGTTTATTGCTATTTCTGCCATAGCTTTACCTGTTAGTGTGGTAATTTTTGTAAATTTTTATTTGAGCTTTTCGTCAGTGTGTAATTATAATTTTCAGTTGTTGGATAACGACGAAATGTTGAGAAAGAGAAGAGTTATTATAAAAAAAAAAAAAAAATCGATTGAAATGATTATAGTGGATTATCTTCTTTGTTTAATTGTCTATTGTTTATCTGCCGTGGATAATACTGACTACGCGTCATTTTTTTTGGCAATATATACCAGTTTTACAAAAAGGGTTAAGAAAAATTGTCATTAAATTTTTAATAATATTTTTAAGTCATAAATTTATATAGATAACATAACTGACGTTAAGATAATAAAATAGGCTCTTGATGGAGGAGTGGAGATTTGAGAGAATCGCCATCATCATTATCTAGCGTTTATGATAATATACTTGTTTGAATGAATTACGAAAAAATTAAAACCGTTACACTTTTATAACTAGCTTTTGATCTAGTTTCATTTCGTTACATTAATCGAGTCCGTAGAATTCGTGTACGAATGCAAGACATGTTGGAATGTCATTGTTTCTTAGTATAAAATAGTCAGTTATTAATGTGCCTACATTATAATAAATATACGTATTTTTTATTAAAAAAAGGTCCCTGCAAGATACCCCTTTGGGCCCAATACCATTATTTAAAATCACTATACGACAAGATTTCTAAGTAAAAAGGGGCCTTTAATGGCCCCTCCTCACGAAATAAAAAACTTAAATTTATAGGATACAGATATAAAAATAATAAAAATTAACAACGTTAGAATTTCGTTGGCTAAAACCAGCGTCAGCCACCATTTCAATCTAATATATTTATACCAGCACGATAACCGAGAAAGCCATAACACCAATCGCGCGGCCCGGTACCCTTTTTTTTATACACGCGATCCCTCGCATAAAATATATAAAGCCCGCGAGAGCTTGAGGGGCATATAATCGCGTTTGCCGGATCCTGTATTACAGAAGAAAGTCCTAAATTAACTGGCGCGGCGCTCTTTTCTGTTTTGAACTCGGTCGGAGAACTCGTTCAACGCTATATAGAGAAGAAAACCAGTTTCAAAATCGTCGCGCGTTCGACTGCATTGGATTAAGAGATCGGTGACCCCATGAGTATGTGTAGGAGCCTCCCGCTGGTGTTTATGAATATTTCGAATGATCTCACGCTCCTGCTATTCCGACCGAAATAGTTTGAATTTCATCGCGCGCGTTTGTGCAGTATATATGTGGCGATTGTTCGCGGATCTGTAAAGAAATATTGAAATTGTATATATTAGGCTCGCGTGTTTTGGGTTGTTTTAAGATTTTCTTTTTTCGAGAGATCGAGACATAAGAGCAGGATATGTTAAATGTGAGAGCCCAATAAAGATCTTAATGTTAGAAGACATTTTTATTAGCGAATTTTAAAGATGATATAAAATTTGATTTATTTTTATTAGATCATTGCCTTTATACTGGACTTATTTTTTTCTGTTCTACTTAGGTACTCATGGGAGTAAGCGTGACTGAATGCATGTAAAATTGCGTTACAGTACTTTTCCTATTTCATTTTTTTTTTTTTCTTTTCAAAATAAATCTGAATTTCGCTAGACACGTCGGGAATAAGGTTCAAGAAAATGCGTGTAAATAAAAAAGCAACCCGGTTGAAAAGGTCTGATAAAAACTAATAAAAATTTGCAGATTCGGGTGCAAAAACCGCGTAGGTTATTAGATTTCTGCACCCCTCTTATTTACTTTTATCAGACTTTTTCTACAGGGAATACTCAGATTAGATCTATTTTCCATTGTTTATGTGTGCCACGAAAAATGATGATTTTTTAGTCGAGAGGCGCATGGAAGACCACAATTTAATTGCTATAAGTGGCACATACTTATGATCGAGGTCACATAATACTTAGTTCACCTTTCAGGACGAAAAATTTATGCGGATATAACGCTCTACATATTTTTATTAATAGTGGGCAGTCGGCACATGTCGCATATCGGACCATATTTTTCAAAAATTTAACAAGGGATGATATATAGGTAGTCTAAAAAAATTGGTATAGCAATTATAGCAGAGATTTTTTTTTTTCAAAGACGTTTAAAAGTTTAAAATTGTCTCCAGTACGTGGAGAAAATGTCTAATTTTAGGACTTAATTTAATTAATTCTTTTAAAAAGCTGATAGTTAAATCAACTTTAATGAAGATTTTTTACTGATTATAATTAATAGGTAGGGAATTTAATATGATCCAATAAGATTTAATAGTTTTGTTTAATCATAGGCAACACACAAGAATTCATTTTCACTCCATTCCATTAATCGATCCAACCGACAACAATCACAAAGCAATAATATACCCTTAATAAAAAATATTATCATATCCCCCAGCACGGAGAAGAAGCAGCAGCTGCGCGACGCGGTGGAGCACCGAGTTCCACCGAGCTTCGGCGGCTTCGACCACTCGTCCCTATGGCTGGAGCAGTTGGGCCCGCCAGCAGTGCGCCGGGCCCAGGCTCCGGCCCAGGTCATCTGCCACCTGGAAGCCGAGGCAGTCTACCGTGAGGAGCCATTCAACCTCCTACCTCGTGCCTTACCCGAGCACAAGTGCACGCACCTCGTTTACAGCGCCGCCAATATCGGTGAGTTCATTGCATATATATTTTCACTCTAAATTCGTGAAAAGGCTTCGATTCAATAGAGAAGATTTTACGACGGGTAATAATGAACGCAACAGTGCTACTCTTTGGGTTTAATATAAGTATTTTAGTAGTTTGACTGGTTCTTGTATATATATCTGCGCTCGTTTATACGCGGAAACCTACCTGAAGTGACTCTCTGATGGGTCGGATTATACATTTTATGATTCAATTCTCAGTTTCTTTGATATTTACGGTAACTCATGGCTATTATAAAGTGCCGATAAACCGGTATAAGACGTCAAACCTGACGGTTTTATTAGGTACCTAATTGAACTTCAATATGTATACACTTCGGTTATAAAGTATAATTTTTGTGAAAGCGCAACTTCATTTTATTTTCTTCAAAATTTCCGGTCATTTTAGGATCCGCGTATACAATAGCGTTGTATTAACTAGATCAAAGTTAAATTCAAGATATATGTTATATAACAAAGGATTAATACCTTCGCAGATCCTCAAGAGCTGACCGTGATACCGCGCGACCCTGAATACGACATCATAAATGGTAAGCATGATCTCCTATTATCCGAACCAGCCTCGTTTCCAACTTCGCTAACTCTCATCTTTCATTCTTAGGCGGCTACAAGGCGGCAGTGGGTCTTCGTCAGCGCGACCCAGCGCTCCGTGTTCTCATCTCCTTGACCTCAGCAGAGGGTGGCCGTCTGTTCCGTGAGATCCTCGCCAACGCGGAGGAACGTCTGCCCGTGTTCGTCGACTCGCTGGTGGACTACCTGCAGGAGCACGACTTCGACGGCGTGGAGATTGACTGGCCGACGGGTACGGTGAGCTCGCTCAAGTACCTTCTGGGTCATTTGCGCAACGGCCTCGAGCCCTCGGGCTACAGCCTCTTGGTGGCCCTGCGCCCGGAGCAGATAGCCGACGGCGAATTGGCCGAGACAGTGGACGCTTTGGTACTGAGGGCCTGGCATTCCAGACGCGTCCCCGAAGTAGTACAGAGCCCCGCGCCCCTTGGCCTAGTCACCGCTTTCGTTGAGAGTCTCACCAGGAGAGGCGTGCCTGCGGCGAAGATCATCGTTGGTTTGCCGCTCTTCGGATGGTCGTATAAGCTTGCCAGGAAGGATGACGGCGAGAGTAGCCTGGCCACTGGTTTTGGTATGGACGGAACGTATACACAGCATAAAGGACAGCTCGCGTACTTTGAGGTAAGAGGACGCGTAATATAATGTATAATTAGTCGCGAGATGCGAAGGTTATTGTATGGAATGGAAATTGCAGATCTGCGAGAAGATGGAGGACCCATGGCAGCTGAGGAGACACCAGAGGAACGGCTCGTACTTGATTTTGGGTGATCAGTGGATCGGTTACGATGATCCACTCTCCGTCAAGATCAAGGCTGCCTACGTCAAGTCCGCCAGTTTGGGCGGGCTATCACTGTATTCCTTGGATCTAGACGATTTCCAGGTACACTTTCATTTTCATTCCCTTTTATAAGCTACGGGTGCACGAGTACTCGATCAAGTAGTTCGAACATCGACCAAAGTAGTTCGAACATCGATCGAGTAGTTCGAATTTTGAGAGAGTAGTTCGAACTTTGATCGTAGTATTGATTGATTGTAGTAGTGATTAAATTATAAAAGAATTATAAATAAAAATTCTTGATAATTATAAGGAATCTTATAATTATTGTAATGTTATTGCTAAGTATTAGATAAATCCAAAAACAAATTAAATTCAGCTAATTATATCATTTTCTAAGTTTCTAAGAGAGCCAACTGGCTCGACTTTATTCGAGTGATTCGACTTTATACTTGAGTACTTGTACACTCCTAATATGATTTATATTTGATGAAGGATAATTTTTAAGCCTTTTTGTACAAACAAATTTACTGTTGGCATAAAAGCTTGCCCCCAGATTTACCGTATTCACAATTTTGTTTTTATATTCAAAATGGTCGGGAATACCAAAAACAAATCTGGCGTGGTATTTCGACAGAATTGCTCATATATATTATATATTGTTATCTGCAGGGAATTTGCGGAGACTCGTGGCCCATTCTGAATGCGGCAACTAAAACGTTGGGAATTATGAACGGTCCAGAAGAGAGGTGCCCGAAAGATGGCTTGTTCAGCGATCCGGACAACTGTTCTGGATTCCTCTCCTGCTGGCACGGTAAGACATAATATAATATATAATACAATAAAATCACAGAATGTTATTAAGAAAAAGAATATAACCAATTTTCGAGATAGTTAAAAAGCAATGAAAAGCACTTAGAAATATAATACGTCGTCTCGATGAAAAATCAATGCGTGTCCGATGCACATAAAGTCTAATCAAATTACATGACACGCGCTTATCGCGTATAAAATCGCGCGATAGGATCGAATGAATCTCTAGGCATCGCGCTGCAGCTACAGCCGAATCGGCTTACCATAAATTACGTATCGAGCGCGCGATGATTAATTTTTCGGCATCGATCAGTTACACCGTAAACTTCGTGAGTCACGTATTGCTCCCGACGCGAGAGAGCCCCGCGACTTCTTATATATTTATGAAAATTAATGCGCGCGCTTTGTCTCCTTACACGCGGCTGACAAATTGTAACGTGTATGTACATACAATGGCGTACTGAGCAAACGCTTTGTATACTATAAATTAAAAAGACGCGCCGCGTGCTTTAGAGAGGAAGCGAATATATTGAATTGCGCACGCCGCAAATTACCAGGGAGCGAATGAACGGCACACGAGTATTTGCGATAGGATAATTGAATTAATTATCATGTAGCATCGGTATAGTCGTGTAAATCTTTATACATTGCGTCGATTACAATAACGAGTTTCTGTTTCGCGCGTCACGTTTTTATACCGTAGACGGTTAGCCGTTTTTTTTTCTTATTTCGAAGGAACAACGGAAATTAAAATGCAACGGAAAAATCTAAAATTTGGTCTACTTTCATAGAGTATAGAACGTACAGACATAAATTCTTTAAAGTTATGCAAATCAAGAGTGAATTCTTATTATGATAATGATATATCGCACTGAAAATAATGTGTAAATGAGAAATTTAATACAAAAACTCCTTAATATTTCTAAGTGAACCAATAATTAGTAAAAAAACCATAATTAATCCAATATTCTTTCTTCCAGGCAAACTCTATCGGGGCCATTGTGGTATCGGCCGCTTCTACGACTCATCGCGCGGTCGCTGCGTGCGCGCTAGTCCCGAGCTCTGCGAGCCCGGCCACAGCGATCCCATCGCCCAGGCGCCCTGGAGCCTGGAACGTCTTCTTCAGCGGCAGCGCCTCGAGAACCTCGAGTTTGCCGACACCTATACGCGAGTCGTCTGCTACGTCACCTCCTGGGCGATTTATCGCAAGGGCGAGGGCAAATTCGTACCCGAGCATCTGGACTCGAGGCTCTGCACGGACGTTGTCTACGCGTTCGCCGGCCTCAACCCGGAGAGCCTCACCGTTCACTCCTTTGATCCCTGGGCTGATATCGAGAACAGTGAGTTTAATATCAGATTTGTGTGTTGTGGGTGTGGTTTTGGGTCGGTGTACCTAATTTC
The DNA here is from genome assembly GCA_900474315.1 of Torymus auratus. NCBI lineage: Eukaryota > Metazoa > Arthropoda > Insecta > Hymenoptera > Torymidae > Torymus > Torymus auratus. The sequence goes on along the minus strand of UXGD01002444.1, from coordinate 18,574 downwards.
TGTTCCATTATTGAAAAATAGCAATGGGTTTGACAATATAATTTTCGAGTTTTTAATAGAATAAAATACTCTCAGTGTTGACGTTCTTTTTAGTGCATAAAGTAAAAACGGTATTAAATTTTCTGAAATTTGATTAAGAATTAAAAATGTATTCGTTTAACTGGATGATCTTGTGTAGTCGTTTCAGAACCAGTTATACTGCAAGCTTGAACGCGGATTCCAATAAAATTATAAGGATAATGGAGGATAATAATTTGAAATTTTATGAAACGACTTTCATTAAATGTGGTAACGGCGTTCAGAAACATAACAATTATTTAATAAAAAGAATCGTTCAAAAAGACACAACGCTATTTGTAGGCTCCAGAATGATTACAACTAATGAATTATTCGAATTGAAAAAGTTCAAGTCACCGTGTCTTTGTATTATCACCTTTAACATTAGCGATATTATCCAGTTAAATGAAGTACTTAGTGAGCCCGTTAAGTAATAAAATGACCCTTGTAAATGCTATTTGAGCAGCAGCGGCGCCAGTTTAAAAAATATGAAGATTATTGTAGCTTTCTAACAGTATTTTACGTCTAATAAATATGGACCTAGATATCACAGGTGTTTACCAGGTTTTCGCAATTACCAAATGCGCGACAAGTAGATGTTTTTTACAGACACAAAAACACATGTACCTATAAACCAATCCTCTTTCTCTCTCTTCACCCTCAGATCTGTACCAGCGAGTGACCTCGATCGCGGGTGAACGTGTACTACTCGCTTTGGGCGGCTGGACTGACTCTGCTGGCGACAAGTACTCTCGTCTGGTATCCTCGGCCTCGGCGAGGCGTAAGTTCGTCGCCTCGGCAGTGCACTTCCTGCGCAAGCACAACTTCCAGGGTATGTCGCTCGAGTGGAACTATCCGGGATGCTGGCAGAGCGACTGTCGCCGCGGACCCGCCATGGACAAACCTAATTTCGTCAGGTTGCTGACCGAGCTCAGACGCGAGTTCGACGCCCAGGAGCCCAAGTTGACGTTGGCGGTCGCGTTGTCAGGGTACAAGGAGGTCATTGATAAGGGTTACGATGTGGCAGCGATATCGAGGCTCGTTGATTTTATGACAGTGATGAGCTACGATTATCACGGCGCCTGGGAGGAACATACCAGTCATCTCGCGCCGCTCTTCGCCATTCCCGGGGACTCTAATCCGCATAATAATTTGGTGAGTACATATAGTCTATGAATATATTAGATTCCTTTAAAAATAGTAACAAATCTGACATTCTCAAAAAAAAATAAAGTCCAAAGAATAGTCACCAAAAATCTTGTTTCTTGTATATAATTAAGTAGACCTATATCTACGTGATAAAAGAAAAATTTATGATTTCATACTTCCACTGCCATGGTGAAAAGGACCTTTTTAATTTTTGGCTCTTCAATTGAACTGATCTTAAAACTGATCTTAAAAGTCGTACGCAAACCGTAATACGCGATTCGTACAGCACTGAAACTATTGTCGTGCAGAATGAAAAAAGACTCCCACGTATAACAATGAAATCTTCATCACTACAGAACTTCACCTTAAACTACCTGGTGAGCCTTGGCGCGGACCGCTCCAAGATAATCGTGGACATCCCGATGTACGGCCAGAGCTACCGACTCGCGTCTCCGGACAAGCACGGCCTGGGCGATCCATCCGCAGGTCCAGGCTCCCCCGGCGAGTACACGAGACAGCCAGGTATGCTCGCCTACCACGAGATCTGCGAGAGGATCGAGAAACAGAACTGGCAATCTGGCCCCGGTAAGTACACAAAAAAAAAATATTTACATCAAAGATCCTTTAGGTCAGAGTTAAACACGAAATTACGTTAACAGGACCGAGCGCCTACCACAAGGACCAGTACGTCAGCTTCGACAACCCGAAGAGCATCATGTACAAGGGCCAGTTCGTGCTGGACAACGGTTTCGGTGGCGCAGCCGCCTGGACTGTCGACCTCGACGACTTCACCAACAGGTGCTGCCAGGAGTCTTTCCCGTTGCTGCGCAGCATCAACCGTGCCTTAGGACGTCTGCTGACAGCGGCACCGTCGCACAAGGATTGCCAGAAACCCGAGGCACCGGTGACACCGGTCGCGCCCACTCTGACGACTCACACTGACGCGGGTGATGGACACCCAGCGCCGACCAGACCCATGCCCACGACACCCTCCACCAAGCCCACGACTTGGCCCACCTGGACCGAGAAACCTACTACCTCGTGGCAGCGGCCCAGCAGCACCAGCATGACCTGGTGGCCCACTCAGAGTTCGACCACTACTACTACTACGACGACTACGACTAGGTGAGTTGTTCTTTCTTTTTCTTTTTTATAGAGTTGAGAAATGGTTTTTACGGGATCTCATTGTACTGGGCTGCTAAATCATATTAACTCTTAATTGGGTGAATGCAAGTCTAATAAGGAGAGCACCAGGGATGTGGGTCCTAAAACTTTAGGAAATGCTTTTTTTTTGATAAATAAATGGATGTGTCTCGGTATTTTTCTGAATGGGCCTTACTAATAGAGGTATGGGCATTTTTCGAAAAATCTCGGGGAAAGGGATTTTTGAAACTTGAATAGTTTTATAGCAAAAAGTCCTAAAATAGCTACTATAGACAAGGCAAGAGTTCGAAATAAAAGCTTAAATTTAAGACCTGTTTCGTTGAAAAGGTATTATTTCTTCCAAACTAAGGTGTAAATGAAGTACATTTTTAAACCCTTTCTAATAGCTAATCTTTTAATAATTTTATATTAGAGTACTTTAATCTCGTATACCTAATGAGAGAATAAAGATTTTGCAACCGAACAAGTTTTAAATTGAAGCTCTTACATTGTACTTTCAGCTCGTCTACGATAGATAATTTTAGGAGTTTTAGGTAGGTATAAAGCTAATTAAGTTTCTGAGATCACTGATGTTCCCTATAGATTAGGCTCGTTCAGAAGAACGCCGAGACAAGTCTCGATTTATTTTGCAAATAAAAGCATTTCCCGGAGTTTTCGTGAAAATTTAGAGCCTGCATCTCTAACATATATACTTCCTCTATATGTTCAATATAAGGTACAGATTTTACTTGGCAATGACACATTATCCGTCTTTTTATCTAATTTAAAATCGTACGCATTGAAGAATATCATGAATATTTAAAAATCTGCGGGGCGTCTTCATCATCTTTTACTTACGATCCAATATTACTGATACGATATGATATACGTGTGATCGCGGTGAGTCACGAATTTCCTCGAATATTTGAATATGAAAAAAAAAACAAAATATAATTTTTTTTTTCACCTTAGGACCAACGAATATATTTATTAATAACGCATAAATGATAAGTTCACGATGGCAACCAATAAAAAATGTTGAAAATCGCCTAAACTTTTGTAAATCTATCAAAGAAAATGTTTATTCTTTTTGAAAAAAACGAAGATTTTGTTTGTAAATTACACTGTTGAGACCTTGATCCGTCTTTGCAGCGAAATCCCAATGTTAATTTTTATAGGAGCATTCAACTTTTTTTTCGAATTATTCTTAAATGAAAATTAGATAATATACTTGCGGGACTTTATTTCTCAAACCTATAAATCATCACCTTTCAGACGACCCACCACAGCAGCCGCACCCTCGACGACGACGACGACGGCGACATCAACAATGGGACAGGGCTCGCTAGCGGGCGCCCCCTGCACCTCGGGCGAGCACAAGCCCGATCAGGCGAATTGCGGCACTTACTACCGCTGCGTTCTCGGCGAGTTCAAGCGCGAGTTCTGCGCCCCCGGCTTACACTGGGACGCGGCCAAGGAGCGCTGCGACTGGCCTGCTGCTGCCAAGTGTCAAAAGAAACCTGCCGGTGAGTGCATGCACCCGTTTTTATACCATTAAACTTGATATAGAAGCTGATGGAATGTGATAAGTGAATTGTTTTCGTATTTTTAAACGAAAATGTTTCATTGTTTGCTTGAATAAGTCTTTTTCGGGTTTCCGATTGGTTGGTTGGTTTGATTCAGATTCAACAGGAATCTATACCGTTATAGTTTTAATTTTTACTTTCACAAAATAGTTATACTACTAATAAATATGAAAAGAAATTCTATACATTTGTAATTAAGTATAATATAGAAAGTTTCACATTTGGACTAATTCGGAAATTAATAATTGAAATAACAAAACTAAAAATAGTAAAATTTTTTTAATTTGTATGTAAATATGGTATCACTTGTCTGATTAAAATAGTAAATAGTTCTATTTCCTATAAGCGGTTTAATAGTATTTAACTTATTATTGGCGGAATCACTATATGTATACCTGCGTAATTCCCATACTATTGTGTAATTCTACAATATTTACTTAAGTTACGAGCGAGGAAAATGACCAGTTATCGGCGGGTATTTACGAGACGTATAGATGAAAATCTATTCATAATTCTTTAGACGATCGGTAAAAGAAAAATAGGAAGCGCGAATCCGTTATGATTTAAACGAGAGAATATACTTATCGGCCACGAGCTTCTTCATCGTCAAATTACCCGGTATACGTGTTTACCCGCAAGATTATTGCAAAACAATATCCGTCGAACCGTCGATTAAGTCGCCATTGATTACCTTATCTGACTCGACGGGAATACTATCGATCGAATATAATCGATCTTCAATTAATTATCGAAGATGATGAGTAGTGAACGAATCAAAATTCTTATATACAGCTGAAGCAAACTCCGAGATGTTGAGATGGCTCGGATTTTTGTTTTCAACAAGTTTCAGTGTTTTTTCAAAGTCTACTATATATTAACAAATGGTCGTTCAAAATAAAAACTATATTCTCATCAAACTGTTCAAAATCAGTGGTGCTCGATTAAATTTTTTCTATATGCAAATGTGACTGAAAAAAGCTATATATTATGATCGTCATATTTTCCTACGAAATCGGTATATAAAGAACCTAAGAAAAATGTCAATCCCTCCAACTCTTTACAACAAAAATATACCATCTTAAATAACCGATCCCATAAGCCGTTTTTCTATATATAAACGCAAAAAATTATACCATTCACACCACCCAACATCACAGTTACACATCACCGACTCCCTTACCGCAAGCAAACCGAGGACGCAGCAGCGCCTGATGCGCGTAAGAATCTAAAAAATTCAGATCACCGCATCACGCGCGTCTCTCTCTCGATCGCGTTCGATTCCGGATGCACCGCCGCGCGCTCGAACCCCGCTGAGCCCATCAATCTTTCACTCCCGCGTAGCTGCACGCGCGCGCACTCGCTCGCCGCAATTAGACTTTCCATAGCGTTCACGCGTATATATCCTTGCGCATTCCGATTGCGCAACGCGATTATCGTCCCTTACTTATTCGGGTCCGGCCACGCGATATATAAATTGAATCGCTGCGGTATAGAGCTGCTCTCGGTTGCTCTCCTACTCCTACAACGAGGAAGAGGAGTAGGAGTAGATAGGTAGGTACCTATCCAACTCGTCCTCCGCTTTTTTTCCGCGAGTCTATACACGCGGCAGAGGTTGCGACGTCGAGTTTGTGCACTGTCGCGCTTGGGTGTTGTATACGATGGCATCGCTGTACGGGTTGGCGATCGTCGTGCTGCTGCTGCTGGATGTGGTGGTGGTGCAGTGTAACGAGACTGGGGCCTGCGCGAAAAAGTGCAAACATGAGAAGAAGAGAGGTAGGTCCGGCGGTCGCGTTGTGGGGTTGAATTTTGGGGGTGTTGTTAGTGCGAACGTGAGTGTAAGTACTGCGAGGATTATTCCTGTTAGAATGAGTATAGTTTCTATTTTATATGGGGTTGAAGGCAGGAAATCGGTAATTATAATCGTGGCGTTTGTGATGATTCGTTTTTTTTTTTTTAAACTGCGCGTTTTTTTTTATATTTAAAAAGCATCTTATAGGTACGTCTTGATTGTGAAATAATCAGTTTTTCGATTACGGCAATTTTCGACCATTTTTGTTGAAACAACTATAGAAAACGACGAAAATAGACGATCATGCAAAATTAATATTTTTTTTTAATTCAATCAAAATTTTTAGTAAACTATGGTCAACTGATTAATCAGTTAAGATTTTCATTAAAGATACATAATTCTATCATTCATTATTTCAACACCATGAGGTCATTAATATTTTCGTATCCGATAAACTGAGAGAAAATATCTGCTAGAACCACCGAAAACTCTGGCCAAAAGTTCCAAAAACGTTCGGAAGAAGGACTTATGTCATATTCGTCTTACCGCATATATTAGGATTGACCGAGCGCTTATATGTGGAAACTGCCGAAACCCACAACCAATAACACGAGCGTCGAAGGTGACGTGACCTCTAGTTCTTCCGTTTCGCCATTCTCTTTAACGGAAACTGCAGAACTTTTCCGATGTTTTGCTTAATTAAGGAGGTATTACTTAAGCGATACGAATATGCAGAGATCATAACGAAATTTAAATATATTATTCTTAAAGCAGAAAGAGCAAAACAAAACTAACGAACATATTGGCTAAAACCTTAAGAAGCTGTACGCGAAAGTTCAACTCTTTCTAAGTTTTTGGTGAACAATCGGTCGTAATGTTACGAGGTTTGTTTTAACAATCTGATGTAGCTTTGCCGGTATATTGATAATTTTTTAATTTTCATAGCGGTACCTTGCTTTGAAATTGCAAATGGAACAAAATGAGACCTTCCAAATTGATATCAGATAAAAAATAAAAAAAATTACAGTATTTTGTTAATTATTTTTTTTTTTTTAGAGGGCGATATCTTATATATTAATAATTAAATTTGATTAAAAAATTTTTTTTCTTTACTTAAAATACACTACTTTCTAATTACACCATCATTGATATTACAATATTCGAAAACGTAGTTAAAAAAAAAGTTTGTATTTAACGCCAATGTTCGCGTTCGAACCACCTTAAACGCATGTTCGGCTATTCCCTTGTATCTGACTTAACGTTAAATTCGTATTTTTTTCTCAATGTATGTATGAAAAAATATATTGAATCTTATTCCAAATATTTATACTGATTAGAATTCTTATTTTCTTTTAATCTACATATATTTACATAATTAAAAAGATCTTTTAGTTGATACATTTACTATAAAAAAACATTTCCTTTTTCCATTTACGACTTTATTAGTGGAGTTTATAATCTTTGCAGAGATCGTATAAGTATAAAATTTCATGTACTTTTAATAACATGTGTATGGCGAACGCGAATGACGAACGTTTAGAAGGGAATGCGATGGTCCATCCGTAAGGTCAACAAGTAAAATTCCCATTCATTTTTAATTTTTCACGAATCAAGCAGATCCATAAATAATTCAGTCCTTAATAAGTACCCGCGTGCGTCGTAAAATCCGATATTATCTTCCCATAAAATGAAATATCCCAACTTTCATGCGAAACTCATCTTTATACCACTTGTTTGATACGACCAGCTCCCATTGTAACGATAAAAAAAAATTATCAAACGTACTTCCGAGTTTCTCAGGAAGTTCGTAGGAATTTTAGAGGTTTATTTTAACGAGTACTTCCTAAGACACGCGCGAATCATCGTTACGAAGCTGTTGTCGCTAATTACCGAGTTTCTAAGACAACATACACCCGTTATATTGCGCGAGCGCGCCAAACCGAGGAAAATGATTTGTGTCTCTGTAAATATACAGAGCTGCGAGTAAACAGTAAAAGTGAACCACACTGTATAGTTCTTCAAATTGCTGTTCCATATAAGATATTCATTAAATCAAAGAAGCAGGCCATTACAAGTTACTTTCATTTTCAGCGATAACGCACAATATATGTCAAAAATTGTAATTTTGTGAAAATATTAATTAGCTTACCGAGTAAACAATCAAAGTAACTTTATGTAATTTTATTAAATTTTTCGAATACTTCCACGTAAGTGCGCTTTCAAAATGCATTATAACGTGTCACTTTCGACACTTTCATAGTACGTAGCTTAATCTAGCTGTATTGCTCAACGAAGTGCATTAGCATCACTTAGCGAATCTTTGTCAAATAGGCTAGCTGTACAAAATTAAATACGACTTGATGACTGTATGAGTAAACAAAACGTGCATTTTTTACTATATTTCACTCGAGACAGCTGTTATTTCTTAATAAAAAAGTCAATTTCATTCGAGATCTTATCGAATAAATATTATACCGACATTAAAATTCAATTTTGTCACTGAAAAATCGTCCCTATAAAATATAAAACAGAAAACAACTTAAATTCTATTACAGTAAATAATTCTGCAAAATCAAATCAAATCTCCTCCAATACCAATACACGATTACCTATCGAGTGGTGAAATTCTCAACCTTCTCACCTTTCTCACCAGGCCCCGCATCCACGACGACGAGGCGTCCACCGACCACCATAGCCGCCCCGACAACCACGACTACCAGACGACCTAGACCAACGCAATCGACGACCCCGTCGCAGAATTACTTCACCGACGCCCCAACGACGACGACGCAGCGTCCGAGCAACGGCAACGGCCGCGACTGCGAGCACGGCCAGTACTACGCTTACCCTGGATCGTGCACGAGCTTCCTCATCTGTGTGAACGGCAAGCTGGTGACGCAACAATGCGGACCCGGCTTGAACTGGAACGAGGCGAAGAACATGTGCGACTGGGCGTTCAAGAATCCCTGCAAGGACGATAACAACGACGATATGAAGCAGAACCTCGAGGCGGAGGTGAGTCTATAAGACTTTTTTTCGTCTTTTTTTTGTAATTGTGTGGTGATAATTAAAAAATCAAACTAAGTATAATTAGAATCAAGACTAAAAAAAAAAGAAATAAAAATAAATAAAAATAAATAAAAATAAAATAAATACGCAATAACGTTTTATATCTCTATCTCCCACAGAGCTGCACGGCCGGACAGTACAGCAGCGTGCCAGGCGACTGCGAGAGCTATTACGCCTGCCTCTGGGGCAAGTACGAGCTGTTCCAATGCGCGCCAGGATTACACTTCAACGCGCAGAGTCAGATCTGCGACTGGCCAGCCCGAGCGAAGTGCAAGGACGCCGAGGTGCCGGCTGGCGAGGTGCCTCTCGATCCCATCAATCCCGAGCGTCCCGGTAGCGGCGGTGGTGCTGTTGGCACGCCTGCTAGACCGACGACGCAGAGGCCGGCTACGACGCCACTGCCGTCGGCCGAGGTCGATCCTAATGCTGTTTCGCCGCTTTCCGGGCATTTCAAGGTACTTATACACGCGAGATTTTCGGTGTTTGAAGTTCAGTTTCAGTCTCGTTCGGTTATACACGATCGAAATTTTATGAACGTTGACCAAAGTTGTCTAATTTTGGTTGGAAAATTGCTCTATTGGGTGTTTTCAGCTTGGAGGAAATTTATAATTAGCATATGATCGAGATAATTGATGAGAAAGAAATAAAATTCAATTATACAAAACTAGCATAGTAAAATCCAGTAAGATCTTTCTTTAACAATAAAACATTGTACATTCTGGTAAATATATCAAACAGCTGATAGTTAGAAGCATTATCATTCGGAAATTAAAACTATAGAATTAAAACTACGATTCTGTTCTGTTAAATATGCTTTCGGTTTTAATTATTATAGTGGGGTACCCGTGTTTTATTTTTAATTTTCTCAAGGATAATGCTTCTATCAGTCTTTCGGTATACCGAAATATATCCAGTCCCACCCATACATTCAAGACCAACTCTTAACAAATATAATCATAATAACAAAAAAATACCTCTCTCTTCATATATATATTTATTCACTGGATCCATTCCACAGGTCGTCTGCTACTTCACAAACTGGGCTTGGTACCGTCGAGGCGCCGGCAAATACATGCCGGAGCACATCGACCACACGCTCTGCACTCACATCGTCTACGGTTTCGCCGTCCTCGACTACTCGAACCTCATCATCAAGGCGCACGATTCCTGGGCCGACTACGACAATCGCTTCTACGAGCGCGTCGTCGCTTACAAGAAGCGTGGCATTAAGGTCAGTCTTGCCCTCGGCGGCTGGAACGACTCCGCTGGTGACAAGTACAGCAGGCTGGTGAACAATCCAGCAGCGAGGCGCAAGTTCGTCGAGCAAGCGCTCCAGTTCGTCGAGAAGTACGGCTTCGACGGGCTTGATCTCGATTGGGAGTATCCGGTGTGCTGGCAGGTAATTTTCGAAATGCTATATTTTTTATAATAGACGCTTGAATGTTGATTTAAAAAATATTGAAATTCATGGTTTCACATGGCTTTAATCAAAACTTTCATACCTGCCTCGTCCACAGACCGACTGTAGTAAGGGCCCAAGCTCGGATAAAGAAGGATTCTCGAATCTTCTGCGCGAGCTTAGTGCCGAGTTCAAGCCTCGTGGTCTCCTCCTTTCCTCGGCCGTCTCGCCTAGCAAGAAGATCATCGATGCCGGCTACGATGTACCCGTACTCGCCAAGTACCTCGACTGGATCGCCGTCATGACCTACGACTATCACGGCCAGTGGGACAAGAGGACTGGCCATGTCGCCCCCATGTACTATCATCCCGACGACGAGTTCTTCTACTTCAACGCCAACTACACCATCAATTACTGGATAAGCCAGGGTGCGCCTCCCAGTAGCATCGTTATGGGTAAGATGTCTTGATGATATAAACGTTATTTTTAATGTGTGTATTTTATTATATTAATTGTAAATTAATTTTTTATTCGTCGCTGCTGCAACTGCACATGATTCGTAACTGGAAACATGAACAATTAAGGGCAGACCGCTATGAATAATAAATTAAACGGCACGCGAGTGTAAATTTTGATTAATTCAGATAAATTCACATCACAATTTGTACTATAATTTGCACTTTATCAACGATGCACTGTCACTGGCCACATTATACAAACATTGAATTCAAAACCGATTGTTTATTACTAATCAAATTGATTGACCACTTTGTCCACTCACCATCGACCTTTAAAAATCGACAATACAAGCTACATCTTCTACTCTTTCTCCACTCACAGGCATGCCACTCTACGGCCAGTCATTCAGCATCAACGATCCAAAGCGCGGCACTGGACTGAACTCGCCCGCGAGTGCCGGCACAGCTGGTGAGTTCACCAAGGCCGCAGGTTTCCTCGCCTACTACGAGATCTGCGACAGGATTCACAACCGTGGCTGGCAGGTAGTCCAGGACCCCGAGCGCCGTTTGGGCCCGTACGCTTACAAGGGCAACCAGTGGGTCAGCTTCGACGACGACGACATGATCAGGCAGAAGGCCCAGTATGTGAGGGACATGGGCCTTGGCGGTGGTATGGTCTGGGCCCTTGATCTCGACGACTTCAGGGGCAGATGTGGTGAGGGCAAGCATCCTCTGATGCACGCCTTGCAACAGGTCCTCGCCGACCCACCGAATAAACATGACAGACGTGAGTATTTTTGAATGTTTATGACTTTACTTTCGGGTATTGAGTGAACGTTTTTCGAAAAGTAATATAGAGGATGTATTTAGTCATGATTGAAAATTATTTGAAAGAAATATGAAAAGTTTGAAGAAATCGGTTCTCAGCACAATACAAATAAATGTCTATTCAAATGGAGAAAATCGATTTATTAAATGTTCGATTAAATAAAAATTTGATTCCTCCTTTGTAGAAGAAGATTTCTTAATAATACTTGCAGCATTAATGAATTGGCAAGATTGAGCTATCAAATTATAGTTATTTCAGAGATTTAAATATACAACAACACTTCTTGGTTACAATCAAGTTTAGAAAAAAAAAATATTTAAAACCTAAAACCTTAAACTTGTAATAGAATTATACATAAATTGCATATCCACAGCAATCACGCCCCCGCGTTACAAGCAAGAGTTGGAATGGCGTCTACCCCAAGCGCCGCCACCGAAGAAGCAGTCCATCAAGAACGGCAACCAACCGGAGGACGAATACAAAGTCGTCTGTTACTTCACCAATTGGGCTTGGTACCGTCAGGGCGAGGGTAAATTCCTACCGGAGGACATTGACGCCGACCTCTGCACCCACATAATCTACGGTTTCGCCGTGCTCGACGGTACTTCTCTGACCATCAAGTCCCACGATCCTTGGGCTGATGTCGACAACAGTGAGTTCTTTCGCTTGAATTGTTATATTTCAATATGAAATGCGTGAACTTAATTGTTTGGGATTTTAGAATTCTACGAGCGCGTGGTCGCGTACAAGGCGAAGGGAAAGAAGGTCCTCGTGGCGATAGGCGGCTGGAACGATTCTGCTGGCGACAAGTACAGCCGATTGGTTAACAGCGCCAGCTCGAGAAGGCAATTCATCACCAATGTCATTCAGTTCATCGAGAAGTACAACTTTGACGGTCTGGATCTCGACTGGGAGTACCCTGTGTGCTGGCAGGTAAAATTCGACTTCAAATTTCATATCATTATATAATTATTTACGATTGTTTTTCCTAAAAAAAATCCTCGTTGTTACAGGTCGACTGTACGAAGGGCCCGAAATCCGACAAGGACGGCTTCAGCAAGCTCGTAGTCGAGCTGAGCGCCGAATTCAAGCCACGAGGTCTCCTCCTGTCGTCCGCCGTATCGCCGAACAAGCGTGTCATCACCGAGGGTTACGACGTGCCCGTGGTAGCCAAGCACCTTGACTGGATCGCTGTCATGACCTATGATTATCACGGCCAGTGGGACAAGAAGACCGGACACAACGCGCCGTTCTACGCCCGACCGGATGATTGGGACCAGACCTTCAACGCTGTGAGTGTACACGCGTAATAAGTATACGGGTTTATTGAGGTTCGTTTATTGGGGAAATGTAGTACAAGATTGGTATGATGCGTAACCACTTCCGTTGATATCGTGCTGTGTTTATAGCCCGATCGCGTAATCTTGTTTCCGGGTCGTGGTCTTTATCTTTAATTACGGATCTTTAACTGATCTGAACTATCGTTTATAGTACTTTTCAATTTATTAGATTTTATTAACGATTTGTTAAATTTAAATTTCATACATCAGGCTAAATTGACCATCTCTTGATATTTCAGAACTACTCTATCCACTACTGGATCGAACGAGGCGCACCGCCCAAGAAGCTCGTGATGGGCGTACCTCTGTACGGTCAGAGTTTCTCACTCGCGGAAAGGAGCGAGCACGGTCTAAACGCACCCACTTATGGCGGCGGAGAAGCCGGAGACGCGACCAGAGCTCGTGGCTTCCTCTCCTACTACGAGGTAACTAAACATATCTGCCATTCTTGTCTTTATCATATGAGCGTAACATAGTAAGCGTATACTTACCTTGAAACGTATAGATCTGCCAGAGAACGTTGACGCGCGGCTGGCAGGTAGTCCAAGACCCGGAGCGTCGCATTGGCCCATATGCGTACAAAGGCGACCAATGGGTAAGCTTCGACGACGCAGAACAGGTTCGCAGAAAATCCGAATACATCAAGGAGCTCGGTCTTGGTGGCGGTATGGTCTGGGCTCTCGACCTTGACGACTTCAAGAACTACTGTGGCTGTGAACCTAGTCCTTTGTTGAGAACTATGAACCGAGTACTTAGGAACTATCCTCCTGGTCCTCTGTGTCCAGTTACCAGTAAGCTTTTAACTCAATCACTAATTGCAAACGTTTTCTTCGATTAGCTAAAAATCAAACAATAACTAATCTTGTGTATTCCAGGCAACGCCATTACAGAAAATCCACCGGCCACCGGCAAACCAACGACGACTGCGCGACCAGAACATCGTCCTCCGGTAACAAGCCGACCACCTAGTACCTCGACCACAGAGATCCCTGTAGAGGTCGCCACCGAGGATGAGGACGCAGTCGAAGTCGAAGCTGGAGGCTCACGTCCACCCATCCACCCACCAGGCGACTGTCATGGTCAGCTCTTCATCCCGCACAAGAAGGACTGTCGCAAGTACTATCTCTGCAACTTTGGCGAACTAACCGAGCTGACCTGCCCTAGCGGATTGTTCTGGAACAAGGATCACTGCGACTGGCCCGAGAATACCAGCTGCAACGGGAAACCTGGTAGCGGTAGCGAAGAAGCGCCTCTTATCAGGTAAGATTTCGTAAACCTGCCAATTCAGTGATAGAGTAGTAGAGATAAGATTTGAAACCCATCTATTGAATTCTTTATTTTAACTTTATCACGAGGAAACATTGAATGTTGCGTTCTCACCGCTTGATCCTATTATCAAAATAATAAGTACATTTAATACAACATATATTGGACTTTGAAAACAGTACCGAGGCACCAAGCACTCCGGCCCCTTGGCAAGAACCACCACGTCCCACCACCACAACCGTAGCACCTTGGCAAGAACCCCGACCCACCACCTCCACCACGACGGAATACTATCCAGACGTCGACTCTAGTGAAGAACTGACCATCGGCGGTCGCAAGATGGTCTGCTACTTCACAAACTGGGCCTGGTACCGTCCAGGTGCTGGCAAGTATCTGCCAGAGGACATCGACCCAAGCCTCTGCACGCACATCGTCTACGGCTTTGCCGTACTCGACTACGAGCGCCTCGTCATCAGGATGCACGACTCCTGGGCCGATGTCGATAACAATTTCTATGCTCGCGTTATCGCCCTAAAGAAGAAGGGCATCCGCGTGTTGATCGGTATTGGAGGATGGAATGATTCTGCTGGTGATAAGTACAGCAGGCTGGTGAACAATCCCGCATCGAGGAAGAGGTTCATCGAGGACGTACTACAGTTCATCGCGAAGCATGGATTCGATGGACTGGATCTGGATTGGGAGTATCCAGTGTGCTGGCAGGTTTGTAATCCTTGTTTAGTATAACTGAATTGTTGATTAAACTTTGTACGATATGATAAGGGTTTTGACGAAGTCTCTTGAATATTGACTGTTAATCAGTTTGTTATTTGGGTAGGAGACCTAGAAATCAGCTAATGAATAAACTAAAAAATCAGATAATTTTTAGTATGTATGATAACTTGATGAATTCAAACTGCTAACTTCATAATGCCTTGACTTTTTTACCTCCACTGAAAAATTTCAGATGACATCTTACCATGATTTTCATTGGAGGTCTAAGATGTAATATATTAAAAATTGGTCTAAAATCCATCCAAATGTTAATTAAAGCACATTTTGATTAACACTTATTTCAGTGCTGCTGAAATTAGAAAGTTAGAAATTATTGAAATCGATCTGTTACTAAAATTACTTCTTTTTTCGGAAAAAATAGAACGTTTGAATGATAAAAAAGAATATAACCAGGGTTTCAGAAATGCAACTGAAATATAGTATTATGTTAAACATGCTTGCGTTAGGAATCAACTACCTTACCATTACAAAAATCCACTTCTTTAACATCATTACTCCATCTACAGGTTGACTGTAGCAAGGGTCCGGCCTCCGACAAGGAATCCTTCTCAGCCTTCGTGCGCGAGCTCTCAGGCGCATTCAAGCCCCGTGGTCTTCTTCTCTCGGCGGCCGTCTCACCGAGTAAACGCGTCATTGATCACGGTTACGACGTACCCATCCTCGGCCGCTACCTCGACTGGATCGCCGTCATGACTTACGATTATCACGGACAGTGGGACAAGAAGACCGGTCACGTAGCGCCACTGTATGCCCGTCCAGACGACGACTACGACTACTTCAACGGCAACTTCACTATGAGATACTGGATTGAGAAAGGCGCACCATCGAGGAAACTCGTCATGGGTGTACCCATGTACGGACAGAGTTTCACTCTCGCGCAAAGCGACAACAACGGGTTAAATGCACCTGCACCTGGACCTGGACACGCAGGCGAATTCACCAGAGCGGCTGGTTTCCTCGCCTACTATGAGGTGAGTCGATATTGTGAAGAGTCGTTCATATGGTATTGTTATTGGGGAATTGTGATAATTAAAATTTTGGATCTTTCATTGTAGATCTGTGCTAAAGTGAAGAATCAGCAATGGACGGTGGTAAGGGATCCGGAGGGCCGAATCGGTCCGTATGCGATGAGGGGCGATCAGTGGGTCGGATACGATGATATCTCCGACATTGCCAGAAAGGTGAGTTTCATTCATGTAAACAAACTT
This sequence comes from Torymus auratus, assembly GCA_900474315.1. Classification (NCBI taxonomy): domain Eukaryota; kingdom Metazoa; phylum Arthropoda; class Insecta; order Hymenoptera; family Torymidae; genus Torymus; species Torymus auratus. The sequence continues at coordinate 2,489 of UXGD01002444.1, read as the reverse complement.
GTAAACAAACAAACTTATGCAAAAGCAAAACAAAATTAGAAGAAAAAATCGTCTATTCACTTTATACATCTTCTCAACATGTATTTATTTAATTTGTGTGCTTCGCAGGCGGACTTCATTCGCGAGCTGGACCTGGGCGGTGGTATGATCTGGGCCCTCGACCTCGACGACTTCCGCAACACCTGTGGCTGCGGCAAGTACCCGCTGCTCAACGCCTTGACGCGTGGGCTACGTGGACCGGGCGGCCAGCGACAAGACTGCACGTAAAAAACGAACGCGATTACGCGAACCCCGACGACTTTCGCCCTTCCCATTATCCTTAACTCTCGCGTTATCGTGAAAAGAACGCGATTATAGTTGTACTCGTAAACGAGGGCTTGCCAAAACAGAAAATGTCAGAAAATGGATTTTATATATACGAATTTTGTATACTGAGGAAATTATCGTGACTCGTGTTAACCAGCCAAAATAATCATTTCTTCCGTATATGATATGCTGGCTCGATGAAAGTCGATTGATAACGCGAGGATTAAGGCAAGATACGTTCGTTCTCCTCCTCGTACCTGTCGATATGGGCAGATGCTTGGAAGACAGCGAATTAGGTTAAGTAAATTTTAGCGGTAATCGTAAGTGATATATACTTTTAAAGGCTTAGTTTGTAATACGTTATTTAGCTTTTAATTGCATCGAATCTTCTCAGCATTATGTACTCCGGGATTCTGAAATGGAACAGGATTATAAAGACATATGACAATTCAACTTTTTTTCGTATTTTACGTCTGTTGAAAATTTGCGTATTGTATGCAGCATACAAGATCAATAAAAAGCAATGTTTTTTTATATAATTAAATATGCCTGTATTTATTTACCCTCTGCGTCAACATCAATTACAAATTATGCATATAATCACGTAGCACCATCAGCATTACCAATTATTAGCACTAAAGAAATTAGCTATTTTTATTTTTAACTGCGAAGAAATGTTAAATGAACAAAGTTGTATATAAAATAAGGTGTATATAAAAAACGAACCATTTCCATCTTTTGTTACAATCGTAAATTATCCATCTCTATCATGAGCAATTATTATGGTTTCCTTGGTTCGAATCGCAGTTTTTTTTTATTTTTAGCAATCAAATTTAATTATAATAACATGATAACATGATATATGAAAAAATTTCCAAGTGACTGCGACACAAGACCAGCGCTGATTACTGTTATGCTATTCTGCACAATAATTGATCAATAGCCGTAACGTTAGACTTACACACTCCATCTATCATTCATTCCGCTTCAAGCATGTTTGACAGATACCTGTTTACAATGATTACAGGATTGTTTTTTCCTGAGTTTCGAATGTTCATTTAGCTCATATCAATTCCCATAATAAAGTTATCGAGACGCGATAGTTTGTAAATAACGATAACAACGTCAACAATTAGCTGTTCCAGGAGAAAAAATAATTAGCTCTCTATCTCATTATTAATTGCCGATACTATTTGCATAACTGAAATGAAAAATAATTACTCGGACGTTGCGTTATTGCTTCAGGTAGCATATAGCGGCGATTACCAGATGTGGAAAAAGACTCAATCGCTTGTAGTTTTACCATAACGTTTACTTGCTTGTGATTCTGGTATAATAATACGATATTTTTTAAATGAGTCAGATATGATGTGTAGACTCCATTGTTGATTTGCAAAATTCTTATATTATTATATGAAATGATGCATAATTTTGAAATTGAATCGGCGATTTTATGTGATAATATTTTTTAGACGCTGTCTTTACAAAAATATATTATCTTTTTACAATTTTAAATAAATAAACTTAAATCTCATTTTTCATCATGAAAAACAGCAAAGTTACAAGAACTAAAGATTTGTCCATACATGTAAAAATATGTGCAAACGCTGTACGTATTCAAAATAAAAAGGGAAACAATTTTTTTCATTGTATTATTTTAATCAAGATGCAAAGCATACAACTTTACTTTTGATTGACAGGTGAGACAATCCACTTCGTTCACAAATGGATCAATTTGATCTTCACCAGTACTATGATACCGTTGATTAGCACAATCACAACAGATTCCATGGCCGCAGGGAATTCCTACGTGCGTTGGGGACTTGGCACGACACAAGGGACAATCTTTAGCTGTAAATAAGAAATAAATGAGTACACAGTGACTAAAATACTTTTTTCATGAAACAATTCAGAGAGGATAGACATAGTAATGTAACATTTAACAACGATTCCCGCGCAAAAATCGAAACCGTTGGATCAATTGCGGCGCTATATTGGTACCATCTAGCGCCAAAATTGCGGTGATTCGTCGGCGCTATGGTTGCGCTAGCATAGCGCTATATTAGCGCAATACCATAATTTACTATAGTACCAATATAGCGCCCATATAGCGCATTATTTTTAATATTTCCATTGCGCTATATTGGCGCTATAGTAAATTATGGTATTGCGCCAATATAGCG
>UXGD01002443.1:0-26060 GCA_900474315.1 Torymus auratus | reverse complement strand
AAGGTGTGCCTTCAAAAAAATTTTTTAACATTTTGAACACGCGATAAGTGCTACTTTTTTTGAGATTTCCTCATATAATGCCGCGGATACTTTGATCAATGTGAAATGCGTAGTTAAATATAAAAACGGTTTATCATTCATTTTTGCAAGATCTTATTAGGGCGTAAATAACGCTCAATGTCTGTTTATTCCAGACTCGAATTAAAATCAAAACAAAACAATAATATACGATAAAATACTGCCATAACGTTTATATTACCGTGAAGTAGGGCGCATCGTGGCCCTTTACATTTCCTTTGAAATTTTGTATTAATAATTCAGCAGTTAAGAGTTTAAAACATTTACATTTTATTAACCGTTTGCATTTGCATACATGAATAAAAAGTCAAAAGAAGTAAAATGCAACGAGAAAAACCTCGTCGAAAAAAGAACCAAGTCTGTTAAAAAATAAATAACATGACGATTTTACGAGCAATTAAGCAAAGTTAATTTTAATATTTGAAATTATGTTTTTTTCGGACATAAAAACTCTTTTATTCTTTTGATGAGTTCAAAGGTAATTAATTAAATGCACTTTGCATACTGAAACGATCCCTGTCGTATTGAAGTGATAGTTTTTTTTTTTTTTTTTTTTTTTTTTTATTATTATTAAAAAATCGATTTATGAATTGCAAATTTTAAAATGATGAATGATTTTAGATGAACTTTTTAAGTAGAAAAATCAATAGGAAGTATAATTTTTCACGCTTATATGGGTTCGGTGTAATTTGAATCACATGAAGATGAGTGTGCACATCGGTAGCTTTTCCAAGAATGATATTACGTGCGTATCAGTGTATCCAATATTAAATTGAAACCGAATATTCTTTTCTACCATTAGGGTCTAATTTTCTCGCTTATTTCGCCTTCTCACGTCACAATAACGAATTATGTATCACGGCAGTATATCAGTGATATAGGAAACCCATTGATATATCGCTTTTTCATATAAAACCTGGGTATATAAAAAAAGAGCCGGCTTTTCCGTTGTGTAGAAAATTTAAATGGGGATGTAAAAATTGATAGTTTTGCCATGTTTGACGTGTAACAAAAGAAATGGATAATTTAAGGTCTATTTCTGTCAGGTATGAAACCGAAGATAAAGAACCACTACCGTGCCCACCAACTCTCCGTCTGGCTGAGGCTCGTCCCCGAGCTCCACCGAGCAGGTATGGAGGACGTGGAACCGCGGCACAATCTGTTCCGAGGCTACGCGGACCCCAGCCTCTACGACGGCTTCGTACGCCCGGACCCGCTGTCCAGGGTAGTCGGTGGGCCTGGAACGGAGGCCGACTCCAGTTCGACACGTACTGGCAGCGGCGCCGGCGCCAAGAACATCACGCTGGAACCGCCCACGACGACGGACTACAGCATCACGACGTGCGTCAGCCTCATCCAGAGCACCAACATCCAGAACCTCCATAACGCCAGCACCGACACGCTGGCCAGCCTCGACGCCGCCGGGTAAGAGAGCAAAGAGCGAAAGCTAGAGTTATATGTGTGTATGTGCGAGTGAGCGGAGCTTTACGTTGGACTGATGGCGGATTTATATAAACTCCGCGCGAGCCGGAGAAAAAAGAATCCTGGCGCGCGTATAGTCTCGGGAAAGGGATGATGGCCGCGGGTAAATCGGATGATTTATCGCGGGGCAAATGTCGGCGATTAGACGAAAAAGTAACATTTTTTCCTTTCGACTAAAAGACTTTTTTTTTCTTTTTTTCCCGGCCCTTCCGTCCATTATAATCACAAAATGATTCATGAATGCTTACCTATATTGTGGAAATACAAGATTCGAGAGAAAAATCAATAACAATTGCGTTGTAGCGAGCTTTTTATTTTCCGTTTCACCTAGAGAAAATACATGGACTGTGCAAAGCCAGAAATAATGGATTCTAAAATTTTTAAAGCTCGCCTGACACCATTTTATGCACGACATAAAACTCCTCCTATCCAGATCCATAACCCATAAGTATATGATCGAACCTGGAAGAACAATTTTTTCATCATGGAATAATTCAGTTGTCCGGAAGCAAATAAGCTCTGATTTAAAACCGGAAAATAACCATTGATAGAATAAGTAAATTATAATTCACCTGTAACCCTTAGTCATTTTTATTTCTTCTTTTGTTGGTTCAATCCATCAATCGATTTTCGGTAAACATTATTTCTTGCCATAATAAAGTTACGAAATTTTAAAAATATTTCCCTTTCACTTGCAAAAGACTAAAAATAAACAGAAGCTTCAAATATTTGGCAATAAACGAAACGTGTCATCGAGAATTCGAAAAAAACCATGGAGGCAATAGAACTTTCCACTTGATAATTACCGCCATCCACGCGGCATTCCGCAAATGTCAACCGGCAAACTTAATGCACGCCGTTAATGAAAATTCTTCGTGTTCTAACGAAGCATCATATGACGCGTATATACCGAGCGAATATGCAACATACGCGCTTGAGCAAAAGTTTCCCGCAACGCACGCACCCATCAATGTACACTTTTCACCCCAGTTATGCGGCGTACTCGACGGCGCTGAGCGTGACGATAGCGATCGGCTGCAGTCTGCTCATCCTGAACGTCCTCATCTTCGCCGGGGTCTACTACCAGCGCGACAAGACGCGACTCGAGGTGAAGAGCCTGCAGCAGCAGCAGATGATGAACCAGCAGTGCGGCCCCAGGGGGTTCAACGAGCTGAAGCAACCGCCCGCGCCGCCGCCACCACACACGCACTTCCCCGGTGGTGGACAGGTGATCGTCGACGTCGAGAACGAGATGCTCAGGAGGTTAGTAACTTTATTGCGTGATGATCTAAGCACCTCGGAACATCCGCGAAAATGTACTACTCATTCGTCTATAATTTTTTTTTTTTTACGGGGATTAATAATCCACTTACACAGAATTAAAATCGTATCTCCTTTATATAAGGTTGTTCAATATTCTTCACTCTCGTTCACTCTCGGTCTGAATTAGTCAGCTTGAGTACTTTCTCAACAAGAGGTTTCCGCTTACCATCCTTCCTCGATTCCAGCTCATGTTCTAACATGCTTTTCACACAAGTCTGGTGTAATCTGCTGTTTCTCAGAATTTTGCATTCCTATACAGTCTTGAGGACAAAGATTCACTGCATATCTTCCTAAATTAAATACTTACTAATAATTAGTAATAAAATCAAGGCTTATTTGAACATTATTAACGACATTAACTAACTTTTTTGAACTATCTTATTGTCGTGAATCTTTTCGAATAAATGTTACTCTTGAACTAAAGAATAGTCTACTTTTCGGTTCTAGGCTGTAAAGTTGTATTTTTACTTTGCCGATACGAGTACGTAAAATACAACTTTACAAACACGTATGATGAATATTTCTCTTGGGTCAAAAAAATATATAAAACTCTTTTTGCTGCGAAACCAAGTAATTTTCTTACTTGCTTTTGATACGTACTTTTTCCCCGTGTGGGAGTTAGTCGGATTTGGTTAACTATTTATTCGGACGGATTTCAATGCATATCGATGGGATCACCGGGCTGACAAAAATTTATTTATTTATTTACTTTTAAGAGAATAACGATTTTGATATAACAATAAATATTTATTAGCTCCCCCATGAATATTCATTTTCGAATCGAGGCGTTCACTCGCTCAATGTCACTGTTATAATAATACACGTTTATATATAGAACAATAATATTATTAAAGCGCGCGGGCCACACAGTCGAAAGAATTAACCTCTTGGACATTTCCCATATCGAATACATCCGAACCGTCATCTAATGCTGTAAAGAGTGCAAATTGGACTATTACTCTCGAAATTGATCGTTAGTGTTCGCGTGACATCTGCGCATGTAACGGGGCGGTCGCGTATAAGTTTATTACACAACCGCGTGTTTGCCCAACCCGACGCGCCGATTATTGCGTTACATGCGGCGAATCGATCAATTAGTTATCGTCGACTCGACGCCGCCGCTAATCAAAAAGTACACACACACACGCACACACAAGCCTCATCCCGTGATTGTCATCAGGAACGTGATGAAGGCCGGGGCGCCGGGCGAGACGAACATGCTGCTGCAGCAGACGCAGGTGACGCACACGCTGCCCCATCCGCACCACTACCAGAAGCAGCACCAGGCGCAGCACGCGACCCTACCGCGGGGCTCGGTGCTACCGGACATCAGCACGCAGCAGAACCAAGTAAGCATCATGCTCACACGACTAGCCAGCACTCGAGCGTCGCGAAGATATAATACATCATTCTTCTCTCTGGCTATTCTCATCAACACCTAGTCTTATGTGCTTTCTTTCTAGATTCAAACGGAAACGCTTTGGGCCCTAAGTGTATAGTAGGACGATCATGATAATTTTTTTTTCTCTCGCACCCCCACCTACCCGAGCCCGTTATTTTCATCGGTCGTACACGAGCGCTGTCGTATGTGTGCTTTGAAAGTCATACGCCGATATCATGGTAAATAACAAGCTTTGCTTCCGTTTTTTTGCCCTCTGTATATATGTTTTTGTATATCTCCTGCTGTGCCCCCGTTCCCCGACGAACGAAAACGTTGTTAATGTTTTTTTCGTGTGTGTTTCGAGTTGGATTGAGTAGATGATGGGGGGAGGATTTTGCGCAAATAGACGCCGTATTTGCAGCGATGACTGCAGCGTGTTCCAAATTTTTTCGGTTAGCTGATGGTAAATAGTTTGAATAAATCGAGTTGCTTTTTACCATCCTTTTTTGCCGCACCATTCAAGTTTCGATCTCGCAGTTTTCGGTGCTGTACACTCGGGGCTCAAAAACCTGCGAGGTTTTCGGTATAACTAGAGAAATATTTAGTATTTTGTATTTATTATTCTGTATGATTGTAACCGTTTATGGTTTTCAAGTAGTTAGCTGCACTTAACGCACAATTACGCAAACAAATAACATTATACACACGCCTGCGTTCATGTTTTTAAAGTAGATACATAAAAGGAATCCCTATTTACATTATGTCATTCGTTGTAATTCTGAATATATGTAGAATGATATTATTCCTGTTCAGTATAGTAATTTTATAGGAACTTTCAGAGTTACAACGCCTTATAATAAATTTTCCTAGAAAGTTTTTCTCGATGTGTACTATTATACAATAAAACCAGTAAATTAGCTCTATAAAAACTCTTTCACCTCTTAAGAGTGCTCTCAACCCGATCGGAACGCCACCTGCTGTCAAAAGTGTTTTTTGCCAATTAAAATAATTTGGGATAATTGTAATATAATTTAAAGTATATCAAAGAAAATATTAAAGAGTTTTGAATAATTTAAAACTTTAAACCGCCCTTAAATTAATGAAAATAATTTGATCAAGTTAAAGGTGCAATCTTATCTGCGAGTTGGGCACCCTTAACATAAAGGCTAAATATTTCTCTTTTTCACCCCATCACACACTAAGCAATCTTCTCTCGAAAGTCACACCTCTATCATTTCGCCCTTGACCTAAAAAATAAATAAAGCACCGAGATCATCACTATCCTATGTATGCATAAAGGACCCGTGGTGTGTTCCGCTCTTGCAGGGCCCGCCCAACGGCTCGATCCACCTGACGGTGCCACGGGCGCCACCGCCGCCCCGGGCCAAGAGTCCGCCGGAGAACCAACCGCTGCTCCAGGGCTGCGGCCAGACAACGACGACGGTGTCGGGCCGCGTGCAGTCCCAGGCCAACATCGGCGAGATGCGCGTCTGATGCTTCGAACCCCCTCCCGAGCCGCCGGAGGTCACCGACCTCTTCACCGCCTCGACGCTCCTCTAATCCCCAATGCGCAATGCGCCCACGCCACCAGGGAAGTGCGCGATGTGTGTAATTACTTGCTGAGATGTGCTGCTTCGGTCAAGGACGACTATGTGCGTGTCGACGATTTTCACGCCTTCGAAACTTGGCTGATATATATAACATACTTTGCAGGCTAGAGCGATTTTTTGGCGTTATTGATTCTTTTCCATTCGTTGCTTTTCTTTTTACCGGTACGCGGTTTATTAACGGATCTTACAGTCCATTGTTACCAACAGGGCCTATATGTGATCAGCTTAGTTGGTAGCAGTAAACTGTAGAACCCCTATAAGTGATATTAGATAATAAAATTTTATAGGTAATGTTTAGAAGATTACTTTAAAAAATTTCCGAATATTCTTTAAACTTAAATTAATTTTTCTAAATAACACATTATCTTACTCGATATCTCTTTGAACGTTCTTATGTATTTCAATCTGATCAATTGATAAAACTCTTTCTTAAAAAAATTTACTATTACAAATTTCATACGTTAAAAAGTGTCATTTAAATTAACTTGCGGGACATTGATCAATTTGAAATATGTAGGAGATATCAATCACTAGAATGTTTATTTCCATCAAAACTTCGCCATAATGAACAATGTCGTCATTTAAATCGCCAACAAACGTTAGCTCTAGTTCAGTCCAAGTTTCTGCATGATTATATAAACTGCGTGGGCGTAAATTAAAGCAGGTGCTGGGTTCGAGGAGGGGGTTTCAGTCTTCAAAACTTTTCGACGTAACAATAATCAAAAAATACGGATAGTCATGAAAGAAGCATGGCTGCGAAAAGTGCAGGTACTCAGAGAGACGTTATACATAATATATATATAATATACATGTATTGGGCATGAAGTTGTATTTTTATGCAAAATATATATAAAGCGTATGGCGATGTATGTTTTGCGTAAATATATATTGCCACTATACGACGAGCCGAAAAGGTGAGAACAGAAAAAAAATTTTTCGCGCACTTAGACGCGCGGGCGGAACATTTATTGCCGATTATTTTATTATTGTTACGATTATTAAAACATTATATTGCACGTAAGTGATACGATTGGTTCTGAGAATGAGTAAATGATCGGTGTAGTTGTAAGATTGCGTAAATAATCTCGATTATGAAAATATATGAAGAGAAAAAACAAACATGAATAGAAAAGACTGTGTTGTGGCATCGGCGGTCGAAGCGACGCAGGCGACAAAATGAAGAAGAAAGCGTTAAGATTGAAATTTAAATTGACATGGCTTTTAGATTCGCCTGTCGACGATATCCGCTTCGGCGTCGAGGTGGATTAAAAGGAGACACAGAGGCAAGTAAGGGTTACTTCTCCGCTGCGGAGCTTCGACTGTCGTTGACGCGACGAAATTATTATTACTATAAAATATAAATATATATATATACACACACAAAATGGGGTGAAAGCAGCGGATTCCGGATAAATCGCTCCTCCCGTCCGATATTGGATTAAAATGCGAGAGAAAAAAGTAAGAGAGAGACAGAGTATGGCGACAATGATACGGATCTCCTTGCATAAAATGTGCTGTACACAATAAAACTTCTCGTCTTCCGTATACGAGCCCGCAGTGCATCTCGACTTACTTCGTCGACGTTATTTTGTGAGAGAGGTAATGAAGAGCGAACAATTTTGCCCGGCGATGGCAAGCGTTATGTAATAATCCGTAGTGAGAAAAGGAGCCGTTGTAGATCGACGAAGATGCAAACTTTAATGGCGAATGATACGAGCACTGGACGTTCCTCCGATGAAGAAAATTGTAAATCAAAAGAAGCCAGCGAACTTTGCGTTCGCTGTAAACAAAAGAATTGCACCCACACACACATACACACACACACACACACAATAATTCTAAAACCAAACTTTTGCAGACTACCGGTAAAGACCGGCCGAGCCGACGAATCGTGGACGGGTTGGCTTTACTTTAAAATTTTTTTAATCAACTGGTTTCTTTGTAATGTAATAATCTATGGTCACATGAGGTTCCGAACTATTTGTTTGACTTTATCGGAAGAGAAAGCCAATTTTGTAATTTTGTAAAATTTTGCCGGCAAGAAGATCAAAATAAATGTATAAAACATAAACGTAGACATACATCTTAGATTATTATATTATGAAATTCCTTTCATTAAAAGAATGCAAAAGATAAACCTTTAAGTATATATGCTGCTGGTAAGGTAAGCAAGTCACTATTTCATAGACTTTTATAATATTCTCAGGAAATGATTTATTTATTGCATATATACTGGAAATTTTTTCTTATACTAACGTAGATCAAAATGTAAATTCACAAAACGTTGAAACAGAATAAATAAACTATTTTCTGAGAAACAACAATTTCGTTTTTTCTGCCGAAACAGTTGTCGCATAGCGTAACACAAAAGAAACCCTTGTAAAGTACTAATCACGATGATAAATTTTCAAGAACTGCGATAATGTTCAGATTTATTATACTTTTTAAAACTAAGCCAGGGAATGTATTTGCGATTCGTATGTAATATATATAACAGAGGAAGACAGCACCATTCGCCAAATTGATGTTGAGGTTCATTTCTAAAACTAATTATTACGCATAAGTTAACAAATTTTTAAGCTCCAACGTCTCATTGTATACAATTATACATATAGCAATTATTCGAAATATTTATAAAAAAAAAGGAAGAAAAAAAGACATATTTAATGAAAAAAATTATGATGCGAATATGAAACTCGTACGGGAGCTGAGAGCGATGAAAAACCTATTAATTGTTATAATCGTCGACGAAGCGCTAGTTGTTATACATACAGGCCGAATGTTATACGCCGTGCGCCGAATGTCTGGAGAAAAATAAAGATACTAACACGATCAGATTGCAACATGATTTCAAAGTGAAAATGCGAGTATGTGAATACAATATCATTACATATGGACAATCTGACTAAATATACATAATATAATATATTAATTGCGTGCATTCGTCAAAACATTAATCATACGAAATGAGGAATTAAAAAGTCCGATAAAAATCATAGCAATCAATGTAAAATTCAACTAAAGAATCAAAATTTATGGAATTGCAACAGAAGTTTATTATCGATTTATCGGACTTTAGTCGCCTATATTTCAAATTATTTTCAAAATATTCTGATTTTACCTCTAGTGCACATGTGCAAGTGTTATTTCTTTATGATTCGTGTGTAATTTAACGTAAATTTTTATCTATTGTTTAAAAAGGATGTACAAATGCAAATTGCACTATTGGTAGTAATTGGATTTTTGAAAATTTCTTATGTGTTCAATAAATTGTAATACTTACTTCTATAAGTTCTAAATACTAAATATCAAATTATTGAATGTTATAAATATTTATTAAGTTACCGAAAATGATGTTAATATATTCTTAAAAAAAATTTTAATACTGATAAAAATCTTTTAATATTGGATCAAATTATTGAATATTTTTAAATGTACTATAAAAATATGTTTTCGTAAACATTTAAAGTTGATATGTTTATTATAATAAAATTGAAAAATATTTATATATAAAGAAAAAATAAACGACTCAGAAGTAAATTCATACAATTTATTGAATACTAATATACATGTATGATGACCACACGCACGGACTTCAGGTCAGTTCTAAAGATTCAATCTAAAAATGTTTGAATAAAAGCTAAAAAAAGAGTAAAAGTAAAGAATTCGTATACCATCGTTCTGAAGTTGCTGCTTTTTCCTCTTAAAGCTCTAAATAAAACCAAGACATTTTAGGAATAATAGAATCTTAATTGACTTCTAGTACAAATAAATAGCAACGCAGTTTTGCCAAATCAAACTCAATATTTCCAATGTTTTATTGAACAAGGAATTTTAAATATTCATTTACAAAAGTGGTAACTTGCACTCTGGTGATGAGTATTCTTAACTTTTGCCATCAAAGGTACAATTTTGGTATCTATTTCTATTTTAAACAGTTTTTTTTAACTCATTATACGTTCTTATAAACTTTTATAAATTTAATCACTTGCACCATAAGTCATGTTTATTGTTGTTAAAAAATGCATTGAATTTTCATGAAAATATGAAAAAAATGAAGCCATTTAAAATTTCCAAAATGATACCAAAATTCTATTTTAATATTTGTTAAGAAAGTGTATGAGTCCAATATTTTTTCTATGTACAATGTAGAAATTTCTTTATATTAAACTTTCAAGTTATTATTATATTGATTATATGGGAAATTGTTTCAATCAAATTGTATATAACGTCCCCCATTAAACTCTTTCAGAGTACGAGTAAATTTAACTATTAAAAAAATTGATACCCCTTTTATTAAAATTTTTAATTTTCGAAAAACCTATAATCCAATAATTCGATAATACCAGGACTTGTACACGTTCTTGTATTAATGAAAAAGACAGCAGAGTCAAAGACACATACAGTAATAGAAGCACGTAAATACGTATACATACACATAGATACATGGTAATTACTATTACATACAGATCAAGTATAAAGAGAAACGATAATTACGGAACATGCGAATTTTAATGAATTTATTACGAATCAACAATGAGATATATATATATATATATAGAAAGAGAGCGAGAGAGCGATGAAAAAAGGATAATTACGATGTTTTCTCCGCTGCCCTCACGCTTCAGACGAGAGAATGGTTAATGTGCTTTCTGGACGCGTGTGAGAAACTGCATGTGTCGAGGCTTTTGCTGGAAAAGAGAATATTAACGAGAATAAACGATTAAAGAAACCAGATTGGAGGAGAAAAAATTATTGTTTAACTGGTTCGTTGCTTATGATTATACAGGGTTTATCTTAATCCTAACTTCTCTTGTTATCCTCATGTTACGTATAGTTTGTTTTTGCCTCTGTCACTCTTTTCAAGTGAAAGTCTTCATACAAGAATGAGTGTTTGAAGAAAGAGTGCGCGTTAAAATGACGGAGAATGAAAGAAAAAGTAACAAATACCATGTCGATTAAACGGTTTTCTGTTGTCATACTGTAAATATATATATGGATTATTAATTGTAATCAAGGATATTATTTATTTCATAAAAAAAACCTATAAATCCCAAACGAACGATATAATCTATATAATTTCTTTTGTTCCATTTTTGAATAAAATTATTAAGGCAATACAAAAAGTTTAAAAAGTTTAAAAAGTTTTTAATAGACTTGGATGGTTATTAAAATAAATTTTATACTTATTTTTACATCTGACATCTTTCATTTAAATATTATATTATAGTGATTTTATAAGCCAAGCTTCGATAAAATATTTTTGACGCGCTTTCAGCGTCGACCTAAATTTAAGCACTTTACCTTTAACCTTTAATCCGCATAATTATTAAAATGGATTTGTGAGTCTTTATCGTTCCAGTGCAAAGCATCATTCTCTATTTATTATTTTCATTAGAATAAACTGGATTATGCTACACATTAAAATACAACAGTTATTACTATGATTTATAACAAAGAATTAAGTATCGATAGCATTTTCAAAACTTGACAGTTTAAAATGATAATTTCTACCGTTTCGACATACATTTAGCATTCTCGGCATTCCCTATGAAGATAAGGAAAGAAAAAAACATATCTGGCCATGTACCTACTTTTTTCATGAATGAAACTTTCTGAAAATTTTATCATTCATGCAAAGAGAGCCACCGCTTTACGCCGAAGCATAGGTATATCAGGATTATGTATCAACGACCCTGCCCATTCACCGGTCCATTGACCTCCGTGCGTCTCTCTCCCTCTTTCTCGCCCCGGCGCGGAACAGCTCTTATCGCGGTGTCTTTTTTATATGTATGCGCGCAGTAGCGCAAGTGTCACCGGGAGATCAATACCATACCCACTAGCCGCGGCAGCTGAGAGCAGATGGCGACCGCGGCTTCCTTTTTTAAATTCACATTGCAAATGTTGCTACCATCTGTCGGTCACATGACTACAGCCCTACTTTACCGACTGTCGTGCAAAAGTGCTCTACTTATACTAGCCATTTTTCCTTTTAAATTTCCGGCTGCAAGATGGCGCTGCTCTCAGCTGACCGCTGTAACCTTGAATAAATCACGCGTTCTCTCGCTCTCGCCTCTCTTGTGCCGCATTTACTCCGCATTATTTTTTTCCGGCGACGAAGAATCCAAACATTGGATATAGTTACGAGTCTCACCTCCACGAGTTTACTTACGTCTATCCCCACGGGAGGTCGTCGCTAACTGACTTTGCAAATCGTCGAGAAAAAGACAAGTTAAAAAGCGCAGCAGCAGCAACCGGTGAGTGTATGTATGCACCTTCCCTCGTCTCGTCTCACTCTCGCAGGAGTGAGAAAAAGCATGCGCTGATCACGTACATAGGTAGGTACCTATACGCACACGCATCGCGCTCTCACACACGCACGTGTCGCAGGCGGCTTTATATGTGCGTGTGGCCAAGAGCGAAACGAAACGACAGAGAGAAAACAGATATACACAGTAAACTGCTGTATACCTATATACCTACGGTGAACGATACAATAAGACTATACGGAGTGGCAGACCGCAGAGAGCGAGAGAGACACAGTGCTGAGGTGCTCAGATAATATTTAGTGGTCGGCAGGCATCAGACAGTGTTGAGTGCAAATGGCTGCCGCGAGACGGATGTGAATAGGATATTAGAGACGAGAATGCGCGTGACAGCCTACGTCAGACCATATAAGCTCAAGCTATTATGTTGCTGAAGGGCCAGGAGCACCAGAAGAAGGGCCGCAGGTCGAATGGAAAGGCCAGGTCCTCAGCAACGAGCGCATCAGTTGCAACAGCAGCATCAGCAGCCGGTACGTATTATCAATACACACCCGCCGCCCTTACTCTAACCTCTAAGTATTCACACACACACATGTATATATATATATATATATATCACGAATGTTAAAAAAAAAAGTAAATTTCAATCCGAGACGATTAAAAACATTTTTTTGTAACACATGCATGATTTTCGTCGTTTTTCGACCTAAACAGAGGTCCTAAAGTGACTTTTTTGACCGATTAGATAAAAAAAAGTACTATATATTTGCCCGGCGATTCTTTTGCGTCCGCTACTCTAAAGTTCCGTAAAGTCACAAAAATTAAACTTAATCCACTATAAATTTGTGGATGCGTGTTTTTATGACTTTTTTATTCAGAGATAAATCTAGTATACTATTTGAACATCTTTTGATTCGCACAAGTTTGTGGCGGATTTCTTATTTTTAACGATTTTATTTATTTTTATATATTTTTAACATTTAACAAAGTATTTCGTTGTCGTGTAAAGCAAAAATTAATTTAGCCGCGCTTTTTAGGAACACAAACCCCGAAAATCAATATATGAGTCACAAAAAATATCGTATACCCCTAGGGCTAGTGGGACTTTTCACCTCGTGTGTTTGCAGTTCTCGTCTTCGGTTCGCAAAACAAACTCGCCTTCGGCTTGTGCTAGCTCACCTACGACTCGCACTGCAAACTCTGCATTCGGTCTAAAAAGACCCATTTGCGCCCTAGGTACACAATATACTATTCTAATTCGTTTTCTCAAAAACTTATTTTTCGCCATCATAATTATCGCTTTCTGTACATGAAGAGCAAAACTAAATTTCAGACTTTATTTTAATATTCATCTAATTCTAATACTTTGTTTAAAACTTTACAATTATTGTAGTCTAAAAGGAAATAAAAAACCTTCATATTTATTTAATAAATAATCCGTCACACGATCTAAAAATAAAAGCTAAAAAATAGAAAAGATCAACAAGCCTTCAACGAAAGAACCACACACCGCGAATAGCAATGCAGTGCTACAATTTCCAAAACGTGCGTCAAATTGTCGCACTCGCAAACCGATCACCTAACAACGGCCACAATGACACCCCTGTAATATACGCGCACACGCGTCACATTGCGTTACGCTCAGCCCGCCGTGACGAGACAGAGGCGAGGTCTAGCCGGTCCGTTTTTCCCGTGTACAGCCCACGGTTGCCGGAGATTAATTAACTAGATAACGCGCGATATTGTAGTCATAGCAGTGTAGGCTGTTGAAATCAGTTTTGCAAAATCCTATGTGTAGGGGGTGCCTTTGGGCTTGGATGAAATAAGAACAAAAAAATTGCCTAATTTTAGGTATATAGGAAAAAGTAGATGGGAATGACAATGGAGAAACCGGTGGATATTGATCGCCACGTAATATGGAATTACATTACTCGAGCAGAACTAATAATTATTGATTTGTGGATATAACATATTATACAGTTTGTGTAGGTCCGATATTGGTGTCAAGATAATGTAACTTCAAAGTCATATACATTAATGCATCAATTCACTGATATTGTAAATTACATGCGCATATATCATACGTTTCTGTGCTAGAACGTACCACGTACACAAATCCCATCTATATACAGGCAACCATGATCGACTCTATTACGAACTACCCATCCGCCCACTAAAAAAAGAACAGCACCACTTCATTAAAAAAAAATAATTCACCTGTTCGTCCACACGCACTCACCGCATAAACACGCTCACCAATGCAGCTTGCCCATGGTGCACACTGGCCTCTTGTACACAGAGATAGGGAAGGCATGCAAAATCCCATAGGCTGGGGGTTCGTATCGGCTGTCGCCTCATCTACAAGTCAATCAGGTTCGCGTGCCGCGCGTCCGTGAGCGCATAGCCAACCTCTCGGGGGTAGCTTGGTCGCTTGGTCGAGTGCAGAGAGCAGCAGCGTCGCTCATTAGTGACTTTACAACGACCCGCGAAAATTTCTCCGCTTTTCGGCCTGACGCTCATGCAAAAAACATCGATGCGCCCGAAAAGCCGGCGCGCGCGGTCCTCGTTAGCCGCAATCTTTGAAGTCGTAAGCGAAGTTGGCGAAAGCGAGGTTTCGAGTAGTGGTATTACGGAAGGTTCGTGCGATGGTAGTGATGGCGGTTGTGGAGAAGTTTGATGGCTAATTTGTGGTGCGAAAACAACAGCAAAGGTAATTTTGGACGAGGTTGTAAAATAGATCACGTAGATTTGCCTTTTTCACAGAGTTGTTATATATATATGTAACTAGTTTGACAAAAAATAACGCTGCTTCATTTTTACGTATAGGTAATTTGAATATTCAGATAAGGTATATAAAATTTTTAAAATCTGTGTAAGAGTAAATTAAATTTTTTAGAACATTAAAGTTTTTAGACTGCGCGATAAGCAAGATTAATCTTGATATTGTCTTGCCTCAATATTCTAGACAATACTCGATACAATATTTATATACAGTTTTCGATACAATATCAAGATTGCGGTGTCAAGAATTTAAAGAATCTTGTCTTGAAAATAACAACATTTTCTAATCGTAATAATTTATCGAAATAATCATAATAACCTATTAAATAAAAACTCAATAAACTTCGATAGTTTCTGATGATCATCTACTAACGAGATCTTCGAGTGATAAAGGCTGGCGGGTGGTCGGTGACATGCTCCTATAACCCCTCGGGTCTGCTAACTTAGATACGTGAGGCCCTAGGACGCCTACGCCGCTTAGCGGCAGCTGGCGAACTAGACTCTGCTCGGCTGCACATATATGGCGGGAAAAATCAAATTTCAAATTTGTAATTTATTTATACTTGTGCCGAAATTTTATTGTCTTTATATTAAACCTAATGTATTTGTATATTAAATTACGTTTAGTTACATTATTCTTAAAATTCAATAAATTTGTAACTTAAAACTTTCTTAAATTTAAGGCCAGAGATGTGTGACGGTAAAGGGTGGATGATGCGAGGTTCGCGTAGAAGGTGAAGGCCCGCAGACGTGTCACTGTAGGCAAGAGATTATTTTAGCGAACCCAAAAAGCCCGGTGATGGAAGATCCACGAAAATTAAGGGAGTTAATTATTTAAAAAATTCTTAAACCTGAATAGCAGAAAAACACGAGTTCGACTCAAAAAGAAGCAGTTGTGCAGTTACGTAGAGTTTTTTAATAATCTACTCTCTTACTGTTGTACGTCTGTATTTGAGCACGGGCCTCTTGTACCCCGACTATTTAGGTTTAAGACTTTTATATAATCGACTTGCTTTTTGTCGCAGGTCTGCGTAACTCCGATATGATGAAAAATTTCAAGACAAGACAATAATACTTTTTATATTGACTAACAAGATCAAAACAAGAAAGCGATTTTCAAGAATTCACAAGAGCGAGACAATAATTACTGAAATATTTTATTGTCTTGCTCTCGTGCAGCCCTAGTACAAACTAATGAGTTCAGTAAATCTGAAGTAACAAAAAAGTCAATAAGTAAATAAGATATTCATTTTTGTAATGTTCGCCAATAACTAAAATGAATACAAAATAACTTAAAAAAAAATTTAATAACGCAATCGTTTATAGTATAATATTCAACAAATTGAAAGGTAATAACGTTAGCTAACAATAACTAAGCACAGCTGCACCTTTTCCATGATTTATTATGACTACGAAAACAGGACTATAATCTCAATTCAGACATCACTCCCTGAATCCTCGAAATCCACCTCCATCGCAATAATAACCCTATCCAGCCCTCACTATCCGACTACAATCCTCAAATCCACCCGACAGCCGAAGAAGCCGAAATCGCGAGTTATTATTTAGAGGGTCAGTGAACGAGGTCCCACCGACACGGTATATACCTACCCCTCTCACACGCGTACCACATACCTCTCATTCTCTCAACTCACCCTTCTATACACACACATACATATACTCGTGCCTCGCCTTACCGCACGGCATGCAAGTCTAATGCACGTAGGTACGTACATACGCGTGCGCTCCGAACGAACCAGCGAACGAACGAACGAACGAACGAACGGCGCTTGCATATATGAATGCCTAAGAGAATCTGGACGCGCGCTGCGGCGAGAGGGAGCGAGATCGTCGAGAGATAATCCCCCTATCGGCCATTGGTATCGGTATGCAATGCGTGCTAGATCGCCTCCTCCCCTGTGTATATATACGTATGTACATACATGTACGCGAATCGAACGCGAATTCACGCTGTCTCTGTCGCGCGCGTTCGCGTGGCCCCCTTGCCTCGATAATCAAGCGAGCGCCTGGCCCGGCCTATCTGCAACAATAATTCAGATCGCCAGGCCGATATGACGAGCGGGTATATATGGCGTATGGATGGCGTGTGTGTTGTATGTGAAGGCAGGAGCGCGGAAAAATCGAAAGGGCTGTATCGGTTGTGGACGATCGGGGGATGAAAAGTGGCGCGGAGAGAGAGAATGATTTTTGAGCGCATTCAATTAAACGAGGTTGATTTGGTGGGGCGGCGGTATAGGCGTGCTGGTGATTAATTGTGGTGATAAAAAGAAATAGTGAATGTGGAATACGGTTTGATGGATCGTAAATATGATTATGTTAACAAAAATATAGTACAAAATAAAAGGTACAGATCGTTTTAATGGTTGTTAGATAGATACATTTTTAGGAACGATATTCATTTTGAATTTTAAGAATAGTTACATACAAAAAATATTGTTCACTTTTTAGAAAACAGTTCTTATTCAGGAAATCGAACTGACCGAACGTTACAAGTTTTTCAGAGTTTACCAATAAACCCCAGAAGTTATAATATACCCAGCGGCCAAACTCGATATTTGCATTTCAGATTTTTATCCTCTATGATATTTGATGTAGAGAGCCAGTCAGAAGTCTGAGAAAATGTCTAAATTTGCATTAGCAGGGACACTTATGGTAGACTTACAATCTAAATGTACGACAGACATTTCTCAATCTTTCTGTGGCATGAAAGCTCTACTGTCCCTTACATCAACGAGAAATCTAATATAGAATGAGGCAGAGTACCTATGACTAACTTTTGACATTTTCAAGCGGCAACACCGTGTTGATTGATAAGATTAATAACCATCCGACCATTTTTAAGCATTTTTTTTATCCTCAAGCTGCACAACATCAAAACATAAAACTTTCGCATCTACATAAATTTCATCGAGATATAGAAACTACTCCGTTGAAGAACGAATCTATGATCAACTATAGATAACATTTTGTTCTATCCGATTCCGTTTCTCAACTTCCTTCCGCACCCCAACCACGAAAATTCTCAATCACCTATATCCTCAAACACCCCCAGCACACTAATTTCACAAAAGTCAAACTCTACAACCTACACCTATCCAACGAAAACCCCACCGGCAATTGGATTAATTTACTCTACGTTTCACACCTCCGCGTGTGTGTACGACACCCTCGCCGGCCCCCCTGCGCTCGTGTGAAAATGCTTGATGGACTCTACTGCTACGGCAACTACCAGCCGCGCGCGCGCCCGTGACTCAGCCGAACTCGAGACGATCAATGGGGGGCACACACATCGTCGTCGGCCACGACGGCGGCACAGCATGGTAGTCTCTCTCGCTCACTCTCTTCGGTTAACGCGGACGATCATATCGGCTCGTTAACTGATATTAATAGCGGGGCGCGGTTGTATCGGGGCGGGTTGGGTTGCGCGCGTGTGCCCTAATTCTAGCAAATTAAATCACGCGAGTGGTGTGTACGGGTGTGCAGGCGAATATCACGGGGTTGGTCGGTACCGATCGCGCGAGGGGTTGATTACTTGTGTGCGGGTGGGTAATGTTTGTTTGCACTTTGGCGTGATTGCGTGGATTTTGATTGTTGAATGAATGGTGAGCGGTTGTGTAGAAGATTAAAGGATTAGATATAGTGTAGTTGTGGTGTTTGTATGTTCATTTTCAGGGATCCAAATAGATTTGCAATATTTTTTTCTAAAATTTTACAATGAAATAGATTTTTTTATAGCATAGCGTTATTGTGATCATTTATTTTATCGTAACTTAAATTTACTATACCTATAACAGCTAGTAGCAATGCTTATATCGCGAAAAAGGTTAATACTATCACATGTATGGTTAAAAGTATCAAATAAAGTGCAAGATTATACCAGACAGGCGAGAAATAAAATGCTGATGAAAAAGTCGGAAATCCTTCCACCACACAGTCTTTGTCCAAAATTTTTTACACGGAATGCTTGCCAAGATCTTGAATCTTTTAATGCTTATCATAACCTTTTTTCTGTTACAAACTTATGTATTACAGATTGTAGTTTTGACAACTAATTGGTGGTGACAATTATACTTACTACTAGAAATCCTTCAATGGAAAAGATAATTTTCACATCTTTGTATACTTCAATAAAAAATTTAAATCCGTGGATGTACACCCGGAGAAAATTCTTGTAAGCGTCACTATAGAAGTACCACACTGTATGATGCAATATTGGTACATTCATAAAATATATTGCAAGTCGAAATATAACTAACCTGACTATAAAAAATAATAAGTCATGGCATATTTTTAACTATATTTATAAATTAGAATACCAATGAGTACCATAAATTTGTCGTAAAAATTATTAGATAATCTTGATACTTTAAGTATTAGAGATTTACTGTAACAGATCGCCTTAATAACCAAAATTTTTTAAATATTATAGTGCAGATTTCCCAAAAGAACTAAATTTACAAGATTTAGTAAATTTATATCGTATAGTATATAGTAAATTTACAAGATTTTTCTTAACTATATCAAATAGTTATTTCAACCGTAAGTTATTCGATTGGTCTACTAAATAAATTTGTACCATAACACATAGTCATTTAGTTGACGTACTTTATATATTACAAGGAAACTTTTTCCTAAAGCCGTACAAAAACCCTCAACATACATCACCACCCAACAGATTTCCTACAAAATTTAAATTCCAACCTGGCCAGCCACACAATCTCCTCAAAACCCACGAAATTCAAACAAACGAAACCCTTTTCATCCACCGACCTGAAATTGAATCGTTAACCAGTGAAACCTCACTAACCATAACTCACCGGCTATACAAATAAATTATCATAATAGGTTGGGAGGAGGGCCATTAGAGCCGGCTGAAAGAGCCGAAAATCGCGTGCGAAAGAACATAAGGATGTGCTGCCCGGGCGCTGCTGCACTGGTGCTCTTAGCCGCCGCTGCCGCCGCCGACGACTTGAGACGTTTGGTTTCGAAAGTTTATAACGTTGCCAGAAAAGACATGTGAACAAACTCTCTCTTTAATGCTGCCCGCGAGAGACGAGCGAACCTGTTGAATGCAGCGAGCGCACTGCTTTCGTGACAAATGGTGATTACATTTATTCAGCGCATAAATTTTATACTTTTTCTAAAGGAGGCTCAAATGTGTGGGTAGATGTTGGTAAATATTTAGTGTTTTTTGTGGTATTGTAAATATTGTTAATGCAATGGTATGGGATGAAGAGATATTGTTAATTCTGGTATCAACAGTATTTTATTATATTTATAGTGTTTGTTTTTTGCAATTCGATAATGAAGGGTTCTTTGGAAAAGTTTTTATTTACATTACTAGTATTTTACATAAATTTTTATTTTGAATACATAAGTTAACATCACATTTTCCTTTTGTGTTCTTCAATGGTTGAATGATCAATAACTGAAAATTGACTTCATCATTTGGAAACCAAATATAGTCTCTCAATCTTCTCTGCCAGCGATAACACATCCATTATTCTTTCATTCCCAAGAAATTCAAATTCATAGTCGACCAATAAAAATCATCGTTAATTAACCGACCACCTATGCAAATCAACCCTCTCTCCATCCACCAACCCAGGCACGATTTCCCCATTAATCTCGCATGTCTCCCTCGCATCAGTCCTCCCCCTTCTCCCTTCCAACTTCGTTATTTTTGAATCCCAACTAAAACTCGAAGAAGTAAAAACTCTCCTCTCCTCTCCCTCTCTCGTTCCCTCTCTCCCTCGCAAGATTTATCAGCCGAGGATATTCGCAGAGGACTTTCCTCTCTCCCTCTCTCTCGCTCCGAAAGTTTACACTCCAGGAACGCGAGCGCGCGCGCGACGAGTTTTGATATTTCCTCCCTCGCCATTAGCCGGCGAGGAAAGCCCCCAGGAAGCCCTAACTCACCGAGAAAGGGGCGCGCGAGCGAGAGAGAGGGAGAGAGCGCTGTGTTGCCGCTGCTGCCGCCGTCGTCGTCCCGCGCGCCCTCCTTCGCGCTATTAACATTAACCGAGCGTGCACGCGCCGCCGGCTTTTCCGATATATAGACGCATATACGGGATGGGATCGATGATGCTTTTTAGGGATTACGAGCGATTATCGAGATCGAGTGAGGATTTATTAACAAGGTCGGTATTAATTTATCGGAATTTTATGGAACTGGGTTTACCTCAATGCGATTTGAGTATGTAAGTTTTGTAGAATTTAGAAGAAAAATAGCTTTGAAAGTTAATTTAATCGGAAGGGGGTCTACGAAGATGAAGATGTTGAACGCGAATGAACTTTTTAAGTATACCAAGAAAAATTACATGTCTTACAGTATTATTTGTTTACTAAATACACGGATAGAATTTTTCAGGAAAAATTAATTTGAATATGACTATAACTTATGTTTAAATAATTTTGATATGGTTTCTCAAGTTTCATAAGGAAACAAATATTTCATATTTCATAGTGAACATCCTGGTAGAAATGTTAACCATAAATTAGGTATTTTTTAGTTAATTTTGTAGCTAAAACCGCGCATTCCTTGTTATTTCATTATTATGTACCGATCAGAAATATATTATGGTATTTACAGTAAAACTTTTAGATGAATAATATTACTTTTGTACCATAATTTTGGCTAAAAATGCTTCCATTTAATTAACACGTTAGCTATAAAATATTTATAAAATATTGTTTATCACGTCAATTGTCCATTTTTTTCAATACATGTAAAAATGTCTTAAGGTCTTAAAATAAAATACTGAATTCATAATGTATAGCTTTGACTTTAATTTTAATAAAAGTATCTATTGAAATCAACGGCTTTGAAAAATAATGTTTAAAAACTAAGAGATCGCACTTTAAAATGTTAAAATAGGTAATAACAATAACGTAACATATCATTTTATAAAATGGCTTCTCGACAACCTTTTTATCAGTAATCTAATACAGGATCATTTTCAGCACTTTCAACACTCTCCCTACCCTATACACCTTCTCCATATTTCATCTCACCGTGACATCAGCACAAAACACACGCGCATCCAATATATTGCAATCACACAGCCCACTCCACTGCCGAAGTCAAACAACAATTCCCACGACTGCTCATCGTCGTCGTCGTTGTCATTGGGAACATCCGAATTTTTCCCATCGATAATTATTACGACATCGATGCCACTCGCCATTAATGAGCCACGACATCGTACCGCGCACGCGCACTGTATAATACGCGCGAGGGTCACGAGAAGATGAGCAGCGCGTGTCCATTGACCGAACGATTCTTCCGCGAGATTTAACTTCCGGCGGCGCTCGCCGATATCTCGTCGGGGCAATTAACTATCCTCCTTCGATTTCCGAAATCGCGAGGGTCTAGCGGTGGGGCAGGAGAGGAGGGATGGCGATATAGGGAGGGTGTATCGATTGGGTTTTCGCATGGGGATTGTTTGTCTCGGTCGAGGATATGGTGGGTTCGTGTGAGTTGTGTACAGATGGTGAACGACGAGGTCGTGGTTGTGATGCGTATTTTGTGAAATGTATACAATTAGTAAGTGTGTATATGGCTATGATATTATTTCTGGAGTAACATACTGTTGGTAGGAATCAACAAGCAGTAATAGTTACTATATATATTTTATTTGGGATTAGAAAACGAATTGTTGCCATCTTAGGGTATAAATAAGGGGCATTGTTAAATTAACAGAAAAGTTAATTACGATTTTAAATTGAGGCAACTGACGTGCATATTATTACTTAATCTCAAAGTTACATTACATGAACATTTTTTTACTAACAAAGCGAACTTGACGTTACTATCTTTATTATACTACACAGGATGAGGCATGTGTTTATCTCATTTATTATAATATAAATTCAAAAATACAAGATACTTTTATTCAGCTTCTATTTTCATTATTATGCTCTTACACAAAAATCAACAGAAGATCTTACAAATCACTTACAGACAATTTCTACTCTCTTTACTCTCGCTCATTTCAACCCCCATACTTCAAAATATATAACAATTTTCCAACACTTCCTCGCACACTTTCCTAACAACCACCCCCAAAATCCACCTTTTGTTCCACATTCCCTCCAACCTCAACCGACAACCCGCCTGGCATTCCCAAAATTTCACTCCCCTCATTAAACTTTTCCCTCCTCGTGCACACCACCCGTGCTCTCCTATATCTCTCCCTTTCCCATCCACCATCGAATTACACTTTTTCATATAAATACTCTCTCTCTCTTGCTAACGCCGCCAGCGCTCCACAGCCACCCCCACCCCATCCGCACACAAAGACTGTCTCTCTACCACCACCACTGGTATCCTCGCCCGGGGAAGATCCACCCTGCGGATGATCCCGCCTCCCGCGGCGCGTGCTCCCCTCCGCGTCGGCTTGCGCGCGCAGGCTCCGTGGGCCAATCGCCGCTACTGATAACCGCGGCAACGGCGCCGCCGCCAAGCGAGAGAGAAAGAGAGAGAGAGAACGCCGGCCCGTCGCAGCCTCGTCGCCGCTCGTCCACGCGCGCGTATACCTAGTCGCGTCGCCGTCGCGAGAGAGATTATCTCCTGTGGCTTTGGGGAGAAAGAGAGAGGAAGAGAGACAGGCTGACCGGATCGGGCCTTGAACTACTGGAGCGAGGAGGGACAGTGTTGTGGGACCGAGGTGGTGAGGAGGTTCGACGCGCGAGTGCGGCTCCTGCTGGATGAAGAGGTAGAGAGGATAGAGAAGAAGAAAGAGAAAGAGAGAGAGATTGAGAGAGATAGATAGAGAGAGTGGAGAAAGAGGTGCGCGAGGAGGTTGTGCAAAAACACGAGGGAGTCACGGCTGGCGAAGCTTCCCCGTTCTGACGGTGAGTAGTGTCAACAGTTTGTTGATTCTGATTCAATACTTGATTGTAAGTTGTATATGAGTAGATGAAATTTCTCTTGTTTAGAAACGTGTTGTGAAACAAGTTCAATACGTGCAAATCTTGGTTCTTCGGTTACCTTCATTGTTATGTACAGAACAATAAAGTAACTTCTCGTTCGCTGATACAAGCAAAATGAATTTATATAAATTGACGAAACAGAAGCTAGCGGTAGTATAAACATTTGTTATTAGATAAATAGATTGTTTATTACGTTATGAATGTTTTGAAGCATTTAAAAAATATTCAAAAAAGAACGTATTTATGTAAGATAATTGTGCGGGGATGCATGCAGAACTTTTCCTTTTTTTAAACAATGAAAAAAAAGAATAAAAAAATCTTCGTCAACCCAATCCACCAATAAAACTATAGAAATTTTAAAAATATTATTACACGCAGACGTTTTTATAACAATGAAAATTATCGAGTACACAATTTTCTGCGGTATAGCGTGCCTTCAAAAATACATAACTCGTGCGGGCAGTTAGATTTAGCGCACATGCACGTGATATACGATCATTAATATAAACACTGATGTATGAAGCAGCCATGCCAATGTATAAATCATTTCGTATACGTCCAGAACGGATGATTAGTGTCGCTACTATTCGGTGTGAAAATTTCAATCCTACCTCAGTCTTTTAAAATATCCAACTGTTGAGCGTATTAATATTCGATTGTGTACTTTTTGAAAGTTATCGATAATTATTTTTCTTTAAAAAGTTGTAAATTTATTGCTGTAGTTCATAGTTTAGTTTTAATCTTAAAATCTTTGCTTTACCTACAAAAGTCTTACAAAGTATCGTTTCTTATTATAATAACTACAAAATTTATCATTTTCTATAAATTATTTATTTTAGATGACAAAGAACGACAAAATTTCATTATGAATAACCAAGTACACCATTAAACTCTTATCCATCCGTAATAACTCCACATACTCAAGTAGGCACAAAGCAGTTAATAACGCACTTACGCGAAGTTAGATAATTATACGTGAACCTGGTAAAGTTGTAAATCAATCCTCCCACTCTCTACAACCTGAATGCAGCGATAATACGCGAACTTCGACAACCAACCCAATGCATCACAATTAACCACACACACTCTCACTCTTCCAACTATCCACACATTCCTCTAAACCTCCAAACAAAATCCGATTCAATAAAAAAAAAATCTTCGCCATTCATCACTTCCCGATACTCCTCCTCGATTTTCTTATTACAAGCGTAACTGCTATACACAACCGCATGCGCACGCGAGTATATCTAGGTCTCAAAAAGCGAATCGGATCCAAGCGACTGCAGGCGTGCGCGGACATGCAAATTGCAAAATAAGCGGTAATAAACGAGCGCGGCGGGCGCGTTACGGATAATTTGGCGCATGGTGTCGTCGTCGCAGCTGCCGCCGCCGCCGCCGCACGGCGCGCAGCGATGGCGTCGCGTCGCGAGCTCCGATAGATACTTTCCGCGCGCAACGAGCTTTCGAAAATGGAGTAGTGTGTGTGTGGGCGAGGGAGGATGGTGGTATGTGTGGGGTGAGGTTTTGGTTCGATAAAAAGGTCTGTGTGTGTGTATGAGTTTTTAAGTTGGAGTTGAATTTCATGTTGTTGAATGGAGGATACTGTGATAATATTCTTTTAAGGAGCAGTTAAAACTGTTAGGGTCTTAATACTGTATTCTTATACTCAGACTATCTGATTTATTTAATATTTCTTATGGTTATTTTCCGGGTATTGGGTAGAAAATATTTCTTTCAAATTGTAATTGATTGGTTTTGCTTTCTAAGACAGAGGCAGATGACCGTAAACAAAAGAAATTTTCGAGAAATCTTGCCAGGAATATTTTTTTTTATCCAAACAATCCATGATTTTTAAAAAATGTTCATTACGTGCGCGCGTGTGCGTGTGTGAGTGTATATTTTCATATAATTTATATCATGAACCCACTACGCAGATTGTACCCGGACACAGTTCGTTGTCTTTGTTTCCGCTTTCTTACTTTGGATAAGATCTTGTTGTCAAAATTTACATGAAGTGATTTATCAGTTAGAAAAATTTTTCTTTTTTGCTTTTATAATGATCTTAGAGCTAACATTTAAAGCTAAATAAAAATCTGGAGAAAAATCGTTCTATCCCTGCTAGAAAATAGGCCAACTTCGTTGGTTAACATGTTAATCAAATGGAAGCATTTTTACTTAAAATCA